>JAQGBW010000894.1:0-32188 GCA_034698625.1 Julus scanicus | reverse complement strand
ACACCTTATATCTCCACCGATAATTTTTGTATTTTAATACACACTAAATGTGACAGATGAAAATGCTGTCAAAGTTTTGTTCCATTCATCGACATATCAGGCGATATCCTACACGTTTTTCGACATACAGTAGAACTCCTCTAAAAATACTCGTTAAACTAATATCCCCTCTAAACTAATACAGACTGATGGTCCCAACTCGGTCCCCATAGTCAATCTATTAAATTATATCTAACTGATATTCAATAATTTTTCTTGGTCTCATAACATTCACAGGGTTCCCAAATTTCTGGGAAACCTGAGATTGTCAGAGGATTTTTTTTGGTCAGGGGAAACCTGGGATTGTCAGAGGATTGTATAAAGTTGTGTAAGAAGTCAGGGGATTTGTTGCCAAAAAAAAAAAAACACGAAAGAAAAATAATTTTAGGCAAAGTTTAGGAGCTTAATGAAAAGAAACCAAAAAAAAAATATTAGATGATGCAGCCGAAGAATCTCGTGCAATTGAAATGGAAATTGCCGAGCTAAAAAATCCCAATAATGTAAGTTTAAGTTTATTTAATAAGTTTGGTTTTCTGACTGTTGGTCAGGGGTAAATACAAAATTAATTCTGGGAAACCTGGGAAAGTCAAGGGATTTTGTTTTGCAATATTGGTGGGAACCCTGCATTAATAAACTAATATAATAAGCCACATTCGAAAAAAAAGGAGAGAGAGAGAGAGTTCAGATCAAAGGGAGTTACAAAAATGTACCAAGTGAATTTAAAGGGCACCACAAGGGATTACATTTTGGGGTTATAAGGTTAAAGAAAACAACAAAAATTAAAAGACAAAGAGTTACAAAAATGTACCAGTGCATGTCCTAAATGCTCTGGATCTGTTCTTCTGCACTGTCTGCTTCGTCTTTAGCATTATTATACTCTCCTACATCTTCTGCAGAGAAGTTATGAAAGACATTAGTTATCTTGCTGAAAGAGGACTTCTCGAGAGTCTCGACTATCTCGTAGGCAGGATATCTAGGCATGTGCTCGACTCCCTCCGCTATAATAACCCCTCTAAACTAATAACAAGCACCCGGTCCATTTGATATTAGTTTAGAGGGGTTCTACTAAATATGACACATATTATGGCATATATGGCTATGTATAATTTTCCCACCAGGGGTTAATAAGGAAATTGTAGTACTTTTTTTAATTTCGAAAAGTGTCAACAAATTTATAGGTCATACAAGTTTGTAATTAAAAATCTTAGTAGCTTCTGTGTACCGATGCACAGCTAAGTAGTCTAACTAAACTTATGTACTATTATTTTAATCACTAGCAATTAACGTGTACGTTACCCTAGCATTTAAATGTTTTAAGGGAACTCGCGAGTCAACAACCGCAATGCAAAAATGTTCTGATTTTATACTGTTTTTAAATAACTTACTATGATGTGGAGGATTGTAAAACGTAATAGTCCTAACAGACTAATGACCACATAGTTGTAAAAATAGTTTTCAGATAATTGCATTTGTTAAATCAGAAGATTTTCACATTGCGAGTATACGTTATTTTGTCCTCACAGAAATCCTAATTTATTTTTATAAAATGTTACAATTATTTCGGTTTTAAAAAAAAAAGAAATGAACGGGAAAATGTTCATTCTATGTACAGGATAACAAATGCAAAAAATGCCCGTATTGAATTGTCTGTATTTTCAAAAAAAAAAAAATTGGGTAAAGTAATTAATGATTGTTAACTTTTGTTCACAATTAATTAAATTTCACGAGTAATCTGTTTTCATTTAACGCTTTTACAGTTAAATATCATGGAGATGCATTTCCTCGATTCTCATATTTGTATTTGATAGTGGGATATAGATTTTCACGATTATTTAATGTACTGTTACCCATTGAGCTATGCAAATTGATTAACTGTTAACAGTATCTATTAACTTTCTATTACTTATATGACAGGCATTATAGTATATAATAAAGCAGGCTTCCAAAGTACAATAAACATTAGCAGGGGTTAATAATTGGGGGTCATAAGTTTCACTGTCGGTGATTTCATAGTTCAATTAATAAAACACTTAAATCTGTTAATTTGTGATTACCTATAACTATGAAATCACTGATTATGAGACTTATGAGCTCATGGTGTGTGAAATAACGACATATGCATGATATGATCCATTATATGTATTTACTACACTTTTTATTTACAATCATAAATAAGTGTTATAAAATTTATATGGCTAAAATCATAGCCACTTAAAAATTGAAACCGAATCTACAAGTATATGATTTGTTTTCATGGACATATTAATCAGTTAAACATGTAGTTTTATTTGGATTACAGTATATGTTACATCAGCTTAACCGATTAAACTGCACACATTTGTATAGTTCATTAGGTTTCAGTGGTTAACAGTTCATCCTTGAAATTAATAAAATGGATATTACAGATTCTAATTTGATTCGCATTTTATAGAAAACGTGACATTATAAAATCTTGGCAATATTTTGTGATTGTACATCTTTATTCCAGAATCCAAACCACATGTTGCATGTCTGGACATGTTGAAATTCAGTATACGGTAAATGTAAATTTGTTGCTAACAAACTGGCTTCATGTGTATAGTTTTATTTTTGGAATTTTTTTTCCAAAAATAAAACTTTATACAGTTCAAAGCAGTTTGGAACATGTTCAAAAATATTGAAAAATGATGTGGAATAATTATACATACAAGGTTATAAATATCATTACGTCCCAAATATGTCCATGTCTGAAAACATGTTTGGTCACATGGCATTTTACGTCCATGTATTAAACAAAACATTACACTTGGATTAATATTCAAACTGTTAAATTATATATATATTGAAATACAGAAATGATAGGTGTACATGTATAAATTAACTTATTATTAACACTCCTAATTAAAATTGCGGGTCCGTAATGTGTTTTATAATGCTTTTAATATACATACCATTAGTGTGATGAAGTTACACTTTTCATTAAGTTATATTAACATGTTTCTAACAAGTCATTTATCCACAAAAGCATGACTTTTTATGAAATTATACAGATCTTATTCAAAACATTCATGTAAAACAATAGCATTTTATTAAGTTAAAAATTAACGACTACAGTATGTCATAGTGTACACTTTATAAATACAATAGAACCAAAATCCTAAAGACAAGACAAAAATTAAATACAGTATTAGGAACTGAATATACATTATACATGTTATCAAAATAAACTGTACATATAATATGTAAAAAAAACACATAAAAAACAATTAATTATATAGTATACACTTAATAAAACAAAAATAAACCCAAATGACTGAGATGTACAATATGTGCATTTGATGTACAGCACACACATGTATAAAACATGTAAAACTCCCAATTAGTTGGAATTGATGGAAATATTTATATTCTTAGTTTAGATTTGTGTAAATGTAAAGTTACCTACATGTTAAATTGATGGTATCTGTTTAAGGGGTGACTGGGTCATATATTGTTGCAAGCCATCCTGGACTGGCCAATTTGGTTTGTTATATATAGTTTCCAAAGTAAATAAATAGTTTCTCCGTTGAATTGTATATGCATTGTAGTGCAACTTAATGTCGAAAATAAGAGCCACTTAAGGTATTTCGCCAAAGGTTGTTTGTTAACGACTAATTTTCAAATTTGTGGAACAAGCAAACAACGATGCGAAACAACATTGCCAATGAGGAATTGCTAATGGAAAAAGCCTTCAACCCAGCGTCTGTGATTCCACACGCCTCGCTTCTGATTTGGCCGTGCGTAGCGCTGAATACCGGCACCATCTGCCAAGCACACGCTTGCGAAATAGGCAGCTAGCTAGCAGTATTTCATAACTTTTTTTTTGCTGCAATTGCTATAATGAATGTGTCCCGGCCGGGAATTCAGTGTTTGACATTTTTGTATAGTGGGTGGATACAAGCTGTATACGAGTTTCAATTTAAATTATATAGACTGCAGACAGCGGCTATTTCACGGTCATTTTCTTTATTCATTATATACAGAGTGGCGCATCAAGCCTCATCTGAATAACTTTTCAATTTTTGGACATCTTGTGTGCTTCATGTTGTGCCGGTGTTGTGTAGATATGCTTGAACCACGTGTATCGAAGGTAAGAAAAATCATGTTTTTTTTTCATATTCATTAATATAGAACTTTTTTCAAAGTTTTGCACCCATGACTAAAGTGTGTTCAAGAATCAAGACCCTTATGCAAATGTTATTTAGTTATTCATAATCTACCGATTATCATAAACCAACATAATTTGCATGTCTCAGTCCTGTATGTATGTATGGTTTATATCAACATGTAAAACACGAAAATTATAACCGTAATTGTGAATGGGGAAAATAAAATGTTAATAACATGTTAGCTCACTTGCATAATAAACTGACTTAATTTTAAAAATACTATAGTTAAAGCCAAGATTTCATGGAATTTACCTGATTTTAAACCTTTTTTTAAACCTGATTTTAATTTCGTATGCATTTAGTTTGAAAATTCTATGGAATTACAGTTAGTGATTAAACTATGTTCCATAAAAGTTTCTTATGATTATGTTCTTTCAAATATGGCTTATATTTTTTAACACAATACGAGTGTAAATCAATTTAATAATTACCACTTTACATTTTAGTGAATGATTATTAAGTTAGTATTTACAAATATTGGCCATTGCAAGCTTAACTTGAAATATTTAGATTTTTCGTGCATGTAGTATTTTTTAAACTATAAATATAGCATTTAGGCAAGGGCCTCATAGGCTTAGAATATTACCAATTTGTTTTATGAATAATGCATTGGCTAAATGCAGTTAGTTATTGCGCGAATTAACGCAAAATGTTATTAAGTAATACGTTTTATAATATGTATAATAATTGCAAAATAAAACTTACGTTTATCCCTCAATTGAATGGTGAAATACGTGAAAAGACTATATACTGAGATAGGACCCGGGGCCCTTGGAGTCTCCAAGATCGTTTCAGTTGGTCCTAAAAATATGTATTTTTCGTAAACATGTCACTTATACAGGTATTAATTATATGGTTTTAAAAACTCAGTTTCAATTTTTATAATATGATGATAAAACCTACATTAACAAAGCTCTTTATAGGATCTTCTGCAATTTTTTGACTTAAGACCTCTGTTGTACACAATTCTAAACGGTTTTTTAACCCATTTTTATTAAATGTAAAAAATGGACAAACTTGTTTTGTATGCTAGTTTTGTATGCTTAGTTAATTTTGTAATTCAAATCATGTTCAATTTGCTACGATATTTGCATTTTAATGCAGGAATATCCCTAGTTAGTGTAATGCATTTTCCATGTCTTATAAAAAATAGAACTAGATATGGCATATTTAACGTTATATAATAAATATTTATGACAAGCTTGTAGAAAGTAATGTTGGAATTCATTCAAGCATTTTATACTGTTATAATTTTTATATAAAAAGTGTGATTTGGTGTACCTGTATGTTGTGCCAATTGGCATACGTTCTTATTATTATTAGTTTTTTAGGCGTTTAGTATACCTATATACTTATTTATTCCGAATTTTTTAATTTTTTTATTTTTATTTGGTGAATTATAGAAAGAATTTTTTTTTCGCTGAAGTGACTATATTTGTCAACTTTATTGTTCGTGAATGATTTGTGGTTATGGGACCAATCCGTCAATTGTAGATTTTTAAACCATTTTCATATAAAAATAATTTAGAATAATAATTAACCATAGTATTTGTTTTAGTTTAGATAGATTATAACTTATCTAACACTTAATTAGTCACACTATTATGAAGCTTTTAAAATTAATTTGCTTTTGTTTATATTAAATGATAATATCGATATTATTGTGTAATACAGAATTTTTAAATCAACTTACTTAACCACAGATTTTAATTATAGGATAAGCAAAATACATAATCTATTTATGCAATAACATTAATTAGAGTAAGGTGAAAATATTTAAATACTTACCTGTTTTAAATCGATAATGACAACATATGAAATGTGTCTATCACATAAGGCAAATAATTACATTAATGTGTATATACTAAATATGATGTTCAAATATAAAATAAGTTGAACATATTCTGAATAGCTTTAATTAAATGAACAGCCCATGTGCATTGTGGGACTCAACCCACCTGGCAATTAAGATTTGTTTTTTTTTTGTATTTTTTGTTAGCGCTAATTAAATGATTTAACATTAGGTATGTAAGCTTCGTTTTAGAATTTATAAAAACGTGTACTGTATCTTTTAACCTGGAAATTTATTCCGATCAAAGTTAGGATATGACGAATTTAAATATATTTATATAGTTAAGCGGTTTTACGCAACAGTTAATGAAGGACTACCGACTTCATAATCACTGTTATTAGTCTTGAAGAGGTGGACATTTCAGATAATTTCTTGGTAAATAAATCTTCTTTATAACCAACCCTATGAATTCAAACGGGATTAACGTTAATTGTTTCACTAAAACCCTTTGAGAAAGCAATATAGATGGGCGATTGAAACAGGTTTAGAAATCATTGATGCTTTTCGACATTGTCTTTTATGTAAGGGAATACACAAGAATTTATTTCTTATAAAACACTTCAAAAATTGTTTTTGCATATCTATAATTGGATGATTTACATGTTTTAGTAAGTTCCATATACTTAGCCTTGACATGTCCTATGTTAAAAGAACGTAGTCCTTTATGTCCATATATGGACATGCTGTAGTGGGACCTCGATTATCAGCGTTGATGTGGACCAAGCCTATATCTCTGATAACCGAAAAACTTGTATGATATGGAATACAAATAATTTGAGTAATATTTTCATAATTTGTAGGGTATTTTGTTCAGATTAAAACTAATATGGTACATTTAACAAAAATGTACAGAAAATATTTGCTTGAATTATATGAAAATTACAGGTATGAGCATACATGAACATACATGAGCAATGTAATCTCGGATAATATAACCACTTGGATAAACCAATTACGGCTATATTTTGAAGATAACATTCCAAAAAGACGAATTTTAGAGGGTGCTCAAAAATTATATATATAGGGTCATATAAGCTATATTACATGTATATTCCATATACGTCGAAAACATGATCATGTATGACGTTTTATGTCGATGTATATTAAAAATAAAAACGCGGAATAAAAATATTTTTTAAAGTATTACTTGTAATATGGCACATACTATATATAGCATATATCTATATATTGGCTTACTTTTTATATGGCATATACGTATATGCCACATAAAAAGTAAGCCACATTTTTAAAAATCATAAAATGGTTAATTTGTTAATGGAATGTATTGAAAATTTGTACATGTGTACTTAAAGAGGATACAAAAAAATTCCCTATTCAAATTTGTGTTCAAAGTTAGCACCTTTCTCCGGAAACAGTTTCAAAAATTTCCTAGCAGTGTAATTTTTCGTTTTACGCAAAAAATCTATCGCGGTTCTTTCTTCTTCAGTAAGCGCCATTTTGAAAGACAAATTCGAATGATTACGTCATTAAAAAAGAACATGAACGAGGGAAATTCGAAAGTAAAGAGAAAAACAATATTTGCACAAATTTTTATTAAATTACATTAACAATTTTTTTTATAATTTTTATAAAGTTGGCTTACTTTTTATTGGCCCACCCTGTATATTACAGTATATTACATATACACGTGTAGATACGTGAACATATACATGGATGTAGATGGGTATATATTTCAATAATTGTCTAATTTCCGAAATATCCATGTTTGTGCCAGATAGAATGTTTTTCCCATATATATCATTTCTGTATGAAAGTGGGAAATAATGTGTCATATACTGCCCCATAATATTTCCACCCTTTGTGTTCTTTATTTATTTACGATGTTCAAAACATTGTCTCAAACTACATGTCCATATTGCAAACAGCACAGACAAATCTTTTTATATATCAACCGGTATATTTTGAAGAATGTTGACTTAAGGACTTAAAAAATCAGCATAAAATGAGACAGGTTAGTGTATCTACATGCAAAAATGAAAATTCCATGCCTATAAAGATTAAGGTATATATAATTTGTGATAACGGTTTGAAAACATTTCGCCGCGGCACACCTGCGGGAACCCTTGGCGGCACCTGTATACACTGTAACTGACCTTTAAGGTATGGATAAATTGGATGTCACTTTGGTACGCCTATCCTATATATGGCTTGGCTCGTGATTAATTTCGCTACCAACTTCATTTGATCCTGATGCCCACCTGTGAATATATTAATAATCTTTATGAGTCGTGGTTACCCTTTGATTTCAAGCAGATTTTTCGTGCTGTAGTTAATAACAATCCATGCAAATATTGATTATTGTTGTACGGCATCCGTGTTTGACATCTCCACCCAAAAACATACATGTGGACGCAAAGGACGTAGTCTGAAAACTTTTGATTCGTGACGAATTTATCTCGGATAAATAAATGAACGCCATAAAATTAAGCTCAGGGAACGGAATTACATTCGGAGGTGTAAAATTGCGTGAATTAATAGAATTTTTTTTTTTTTTTTTTTCGTCCATGTTGTTATTCCCAGATGCATGATTCTGTATATAGTGTTGGGACCGGCGACTCATTTAGTAAAATTGGTGGTTTATTACCCTCGCGTGTTGTACATGCAAGCTGGGAGATGAAAAAGCGTGTATATATATATATGGCCACGACAATTTAGTTAATTTGGACGCATTCAATTTACCAATATTACGACATGGATACTTTCACGAAGGGTGTTCGCTTTTATGGCCCATAACTACGATTATAATTATGCTAACTAAACGGAATCGCGACTGCAACCTATAACTAAAAATCTCCTCATTCACGCTTGTGTAGATTTGTTCGGAAAACTACTTATTAGACCACACACACATATACCACTAAAAGTACGGAATATATAGAAACAATAATGTGAACAGCTCCACCTTCAATATAATACAAGTTGTGAACATGTAGTTTATACACGGATTTTTTTAATATTCTACCATTTTAAAATGTGGATAAATTATAGGAGGCTATATATGCCGTATGTCTGGAAATATAATCACATATTCAGTGTTTTATATTGATAGCGATATATATGGAAGAATATGTGGTGTAAGAATTTGTAAGAATACAATACATGTATATTAAAATACAAAAATACAAAAGTCCATAGTGGAACAATTATATATATAGCCATATTTGGTAGTATTTTATATTGAATTACAGAGATTTTATACACTATATTTTATACTATATGAACATATCCGTGGATCTATACAGATGGCACATTAAACTATCTAAAATTGTGGCGGCACACCGGTTGAGGAACACCGAAATACAAAAGCCATACGTACCTTATATCAATCTAGAGACAAACGAAATTTTAGCTTCTTTATAAAACCTCGTATAACTCTGAATACATGTACAGTGTATAAGGAGGTCAAGGGACCAAACTGATGACACGCCCCAACTTCATTCCATTGGCATAAAGTAGAACTTTTCGCTTCGGAAAATCCGAAAGTAATGACAATTTTGTAGAAATTTAATAAAATACAAAAGCAAACTATTGTTAGAACTGAATCGGTATATCATAAATTAACGAAATTTTGTTTGAGAAATTTCATGAAATGAGAGAAAAATATATTGAAGACAATAGAAAAATTTTTTCTTAAATGCATTGCTTGAATAAAATCTTTTCGCCCTTTCCCCAAAAGTTCTACGGCACACCTGGGGACCCTTGGCGGCACACCGGTGAAAATTCCTTTATAAGATGGACCAATGACTTCGTTTATACATTTTCCTATTTTCGGTAGTGAATTTTGAAATTTCCTTTCATGAAGGATTGTGTTACATGTTGCTTGTATATACTTATCATTTAGATTAGTAAAAACTCTAAAAACAGAAATATTTAATGATAGTTTTTGTCAAGTGTTTCTATTCTTGAATATGTAAATATTTAGATTTATTTTCACACGAGGTTGTCATGAAAGTAAAATTTGCTTTTGAAAGCACTGACAGATTTGAGTGTTTCCAATTTGACGGCATATATGGTTACACGTACGGTAATTTATTTTCACAAACTCGTGGCATATGTCAACGAGGCTCATTTTACTTCGTGCATAAAATGCAATTTATGTTTTCCGATTATTAGCCTAGATCTACAGCTCGTGAAATTCATAAAGATGAATGAGACCTATACATTGCACTACAAGAGGACACCATGCACCGCATATACCCAAACATTAATAGACAAATTTCACAATTGACATATTCAAAGATAATTTCAGGTTTTTCATAAGGTTTGGATTGCATTGTTTTAGAATTAAGATGGCTAAATATCTTTGGCTATCTTAATTATAATTAATATGTGGAAATAAATACCCATATAATCGAATGTATGTCCAAATATTCCACGTATATATGTATATGCCTATATATCTACACATGTGTAAATTTCTGTAATTCAATCATCTTAATATTTCGAGAAATAATCTAAGTTCACGTTTTCTTCCATACATCGACATAAAACGACGACATATATGGCCATACATGTTTTCATACATATATATGGGTGTAAGAAAGTTAATATAACTTCAATTGTCCAGATACTACAGGGCGGGCCTTAAAAAACTAAGCCAACTTTATAAAAATCATAAAAAGATTATTTGTTAATGGAGTTTAATGAAAATTTGTACAATTTGTCGAATTGCCGTTGTTCACGTTTTTTTTTAATGACGTAATGATTCGAATTTGTCTTTCAAAATCGCGCTCACAGAAGAAGAAAGAACCGCGCTAGGTTTTTTGCATTAAACGAAAAATTACTGTGCTAGGCAATTTTTGAAACTGTTTCCGGAGAAAGGTGCTAACTTTAAACACAAATTGAAATTGGGAATTTTTTTTGTATCCTATTTAAGAACACATGTAACAATTTTCAATAAATTCCATTAGCAAATAACCATGTTATGATTTTTATAAAGTTGGCTTACTTTCTATTGGTCCATGCACCCTGTAATTATTGTCATAGTTATAAAATACTATTGAGACTCACTTTCGTTGTACGCGTGTAACACTTTTGTAATTTTTTTTGTAAAGTGCAGGAAACAAAATGTACGTCATCATTATGTTGCAATACTGTCCTCCTGATGTCCTCCCTAACAGGCAATGTGCCAAATACACTTCAAAAAAACATCCTGATGTTGATACTGCGGATTATACACAATATTTTCTCATCAAATACTTAACAAAGTCCGATGGTATTTCCAACTAGTGATGCATTGGTTAGTGTCACATTCACATAGAGCGCTTTTTTATGACATTCACATCATAATTTTTCTGTAGACTAACCGATCCTCCATTTTTCTTAAGATAGGCAGTCTCCATATAATAATCTTTTCCAATATTTTCCACTTATTTTCATCCTTTTGGATTCATTGTCACACATGAGTGCGGAAAAGTTTTCCAGTGCACTCATCCGTAATTCACAGTAGATCTTAAAGCAAATTTATACTTTGCTATCTAGTACATAAAGGGTGGTAACCGAGCCTCTTTATCATAGAATTTATCGTAGACACTAACCCCATCTGGTTACCTGCACTGTATATACTGTCATGTTGATAGTCATCCTGTTTAATTTTTTTCGGGTACTATACAAGTGTGGGCAAACAGCGTGCTTTATTGGCATATTAGAGGGTAATTTAATTTGCATAATTGCCAGGATGTGAATAAATTATTAATTCTGTTCGTGGGTGCAGGAAACCTTTGCAACTTTCACGTGTATCACATATATTGAGAATATATGGGAAATCCTTATAAGGGCATGTAAAATATTGGACATATATACTGTAACTTATATACCCACATAAACGATTATACATATACAGTAGAACCTGTCTAAATGCATAAGCTTGGGACCGGTGCAAAACATGCTGCTAGACAGGTTTATTTATATACACCAGTCCCAAGTCGGGAACAGAACATATTATGCTTTTAGAGAGGTTATTCATTTACACAAGATACATTTAGACAGGTAGTGTATGTGATCACTAAACGGTTACCCATCACTAAGGGGCCATTCAATGAGGGGGCAGGACAGGGGGTCTGCTTACAGGTAGACACAATGTGGACAGAGCAAGGGAAGGAGGGGGTGGCCATTGTGGACGTCTACTGATGATGGCATTTTTTAGTTCTTGGATTTTCGGTTTAATTAAGTTTTAAAGGTCAGTGAAAGGGGGAAATGGACACCAGAAGAAATGTGTTCAACACCAATTTTATGCTAGCATTTCCCTTCGAGATCAGGAAATTTCCGTTTAAGAGAAAAATCTGGGATAATGTCATGGAATTGGTAGCGAGTAGTGCTTCGAAATTTAGAGGATTGGCCTTTGTATCTTCTAACAATTTTCTGGACACCCTATTATTAAAAAAAATAGGACGTCTATGGGGAGGGTGGTCAATGTTTGAATGAATTTTGGGGACGTCCTTTTTGAATGGTCCCTTAAAAGTATTAATATATAATGAAAAACAGAAATGATTAGTGAACGTATTTGGACATAACAAAAAGTAGACATTCTGGAATGGTCATAGATTCGCATATATAGGGCCACCAATGGATATTATATATACAATGTGTGTCCAGGTTCTGATATTCCCATCAATATATAATTTTTCGACTTAGGTTTAATCATGTATAATCATTTAAGAAAGCACGATAATCCATTCTGGAAAAAATACTTTCATATCTATTTAGAATCTGAAATTTTTGTTGAAAATTTGCAAAGTAAAATTTCATCTTTCCATTTTACCACAAGCAAGAGCTGTTGAAGAGGTCATATTGTCTAGAACGAATTTTTTGTTGAGGGGGTCAGTGCAGGATGAGCAAGATGGTCGCACCTGGTCCATTTGATAACTTTTATGACCCTGGAAACATTAACGCGAGGGGGCGTCGCATCCGTCTGGATCTGGGAGTGAGACACAGTATGCGGATGATGTTTCAACCTCACGGAAATCTGGGGTCTAGCTGAATTTCATATCTATCGGAGTCATTACGGGGCTATTAGACGCACACCAGTTTATTTTCTTACCGAGCAGTTAGTGGGATTCGCAAAAGATTTATGCATTTATTTTTATTAGACAATAATGACCAATGTTTTGGTGGATACTGAACTAAGTGTGGTCGATGAAATGAAGACAGTTGGCGGTTGAGGGTTTGCACATTTTTTTTTCTTTTTTTGCTAAACGAGCCCTGTGAGGGTCGCCATTTTTGCACCATTGCTCCTCACTATTACTCTGGCTGCATTTCAAGTGGGTAAACAAAAATTCCCTGGAGAAAATTGAGTATCAGACCCATTTGGTGCCGGATCAAATAGCGACGAATTGTTAGCATTAAAAAGTGTGCGTGGCGAATAAGGCCGCCATTATTCCGATTTCAGTTCTGAGAAGCGCCATATGGTTGCCTCTGGAAATAGATGACCGTCAATTTTTCAAACTGGATTCATAAATAAGCCAACAACAGCAGCCTTATTGATGTTTATTTCGGTGACCTTTTTTTTTCTTCTGCTAATCCTTATGGCGTTTGCCTTCCCCAACTAATTGGTCTGCCGCTATATGCGAGATCTTCCTACGTAGAAATAAGAAGCTAATCTAGATCACATTTAGTATTCTAAGAAATTACAAGATCTGTCAATACCCTGAGCAGACAGATGCTTATCATGGAATCAAAAGTGGTGAAAAAATGTGAAAAGTTCCCTGGTGGAAAATCTATATATGGACTTGTTCGTGTTAAATTACCCATAAATGACCCATACTTAGTCTTTGATGGGCCATATTTAGCCAATGATGAGTTATGATGGCCCATTGATAGGCCATGCAGATTTGTACCTTAGTTAGCCATCGACATGCACACGTTGCTTGATTGGGTAAAAAAATATTAAACTGTACTTAAAAAAATACTTATTGTATTAGACTACTTTATTAATTTTATATAAAATGAATACAATTTTCAAAAAATACATAAAGGGAAAAATCGTACTTTTATTGCGAAAGGAATGTATGTTAACAGCTATTATTAAGCTACTAAAGTCATTTCCATTTTTATCATGTTGTCTAATGTTTAAAGGGGGGGGGGGAGTGTCTTATGGTATATGGGCTACATGAAACTGCAATGGTTTTCATCAGTCTTCACATTGTCAAATCTCATCTATAAATGGCATGTACCATCCATTAATTAAGGTGAAATTGCATTCAGTTAATGTGAAGCTAAACTGTAGTTTGAACCTGAAAATACTTCTTTCTAGTTCCTACAAGAAACTGATATTTTTGTAAAATTGTATGATTTACACAAAAATACACTTGGCAAGAATCCATAATGAAACCACATACACATTTGTACACACAAAAGAGGGAAATTCCCTATGCAGACGCAAACGATTATATTTTACACCAAACATTTAAATTTAGGCTTTGAAATATCATTAAAATATTTTAAAATCAAAAATCATAACACCTTAAATTTTTCATTCAAATACTTTATAAGAGTTGTGTTGCTAAATAAAGGTCTACAAGTTTGCCTCGAAAACAGTTTTACCAGTTTTGTCTCTTTACTTCCTTGAATTTAATCAGTTACTTAATTTTAACGCAGATATGAAACTGGAATAAGTAATTTCACGAATTTCTGACTTCACTACATTTTATAAAAGATTGAAAAGTTTCACTGTGTCATATCAGCTATCAGTTGTATTCCAGTATTTAAAAACTGATAGTGTGCAGTAAAATGTTGAGATACATGGGTGTTCCAAACCACCAATTTTACCATAATTTCTTATGCAGCGTGTAATACATTTTAATGTAACATTTTGAAATTGTTTATTATTTAAGAGTTATGCAAAATGTCTCGTTGTGGTTAATTTGTTGATGATACATTCGTTCCACTTATTTCGTGATGATTACAGTTTGTTGTTGTTGTTGTTTTGTTCTCTTTTAGTCATGATTATATAACATGTTTTTAAAAGGTGTTTCCAGATAGACTCGATTCATTTGTTTACCACCACCCCCAAATATGCTGAACTTCTCACCAGAATTCATAAAATTAGCCTTGCAAATGCTATTGCTGTCTATGTCAGATAATTCTGTCTGGAGTAGATTAACATATATATTACTAGTAATCTGCTGACTTATTGTCTGAAAGGATACATTGTGACAAAAATGGTACCGGTATGCAGATAAGATTGGAAGGAAACATTGTTTTGAAATTTGCATATTATGCAAAAGGTAATTGTCCTACTTAAGCACAACGGACTGTTCGAGATTTTACTCTTGAAACTCGGATAAAAAACTGGAAAATTTAATACTGAAAATGTCTATACTTAAAAATGTTATTGTTGTGTTTATAATGGTTTGCTTTATAGGCAGCTTTTAAAATAACATGGCGTTTCCGCCATATTTAATGCTAGTAATGTCACATTACCTTTTAGTTTGATTTTTTTATGAATTTAAAATTTGGTATAAATAAGACATCATCAGGGGATTTTGTCGCAGTGCCACCAAGTGACGGATTTCAGAGTTTTTTAAATATTGTCAAGTTGTACTATGTGTGAATTGGATGTGTTTGAATAACAATGGACAAAAATTGTTTTGTGAAGACGGTAATTGTGAATCAAGAAAATTTCCAGTGAATCATTACTGGAATATTTACTCACATAAAGGTACAGTGAATTTCAAGAATTTCCATACAGATTTCTGGTTTTACAAGGACGTTATAGACGGAAACAAATCAAGTATTTATGCTGGTGTTAAAGTGATATATTAACATTTAATTGTTTGAAATCCGTGTTTTTTTAAATTTTAAATTAATATACCCTGTAATAGCTTGTTATATAAAGTTTATGATACATTAAAGAGACATTACATTATTTGAATAAACCTAACTGATGAATTTTTTTTGTTTTGTACAATGCATGTTTATCAAAGATGTGCTTTTTGTTTGAATCTTTGTAAAACAAAATGATTAAACGCTTACACCAGCTAGGATTATGTCATGGACAGGTTTTAAGATTTGAGATTTTGATTTACAATTCAACTTTATAGTTTTCAGTAAGCCGGTTATAAATAGAATAAAATTGTTTTTGTAGACATTACTGTATTCCATTTGATATCCTGTTTTTGAAAAAAAGATGAACTATAAAATGCAGAAGTTATGTAAAACTGTTATTTAGTATAAAATGAAAACTTGTTACGTGAGCTGCACTAACCTATTAAGCACGTTATTTCCCCATTTGTCTGGATGGGCCGCCTTTATTAAAGCATCATTCTACGCATGATATATTTTGATAGCCTTAACGTCCATTTACACACATCAGTTCCGTCTTCGTTCAGTTCCTTGATACCTCTTCAGTGCTAGTGAAGAAAAATATGGTTTCCTTTCTCGCGTATACATTGTGTTTTTATATGGATTTTTGAAATGTTTACACACGTCCGGCTCAGTGCCGTTCGCTTTTTCCAATTGTTTTTACACGGAACTGATGTGTCTAAATGTTTTTTTTTTCTTTCTGACTTTCCTTGTAATATAGGGTTGTTTTATTTTTCCTTTCAATATGGTTATTAAAATAAATGTTAAAATGATTCAGGCAGTTAAAGGCCAGAATATTAATTGTTGTTATAGTCCTCTAGATTCTTGTTAGCTATTTTTTTAAATATATATTCCATTCGCTCGCATTTATACCAGGGTAATTTTGATATTTTATAAATGTTCAAATGTATTCCAATGTATACATGTGTATACTTTATTTTGAGCAATACTCATCTAGTATAATGCTCCCTTCATAAGCAGAAGGCAAACTGACAAAATGTGATATATAGCACTCATGCAAAATTCAATTATAGAAAAAAATAAAAGATGATAGACCCGATAATAAAATTAATTATGGCGATATATTATACGAGTATGTCCCACCTGCAGGCGCAGGAAAACTGCCATAAATATTAGGTGTTTATATATAGGGGAAAACAATTTCGTTCTTCAGCAAAATAACAGCAGTCTACACATTCTTATAAATGTTAATCTAACAATAGCATTTCGATTAAAGTTTTTTATGTAACCGTATATTGCTGTAATGTAATAATTTGTCAAGATTTATAAGCCCTTATACAAACATTTTATCAGTTACTTTCTTTGGATCGATATAGAGCTTAATTGTACTCAATTACAAATTTCTCTATTCCGGATTTTAATTCATACGGTTTTACCAGTCCTTATTGTTAAATATTAAATTAACTCTTGATGGAATTAAGGAAAACATTTTTTTCATAAAAACATTGTTTATATTAAATCTTCTCGACCTCAAACAAACGTACCGACCCTTGAAGGTACCCTTATGAACCAGGCCCATCAGTTGAAAAACACTTATTTATAGGAATACATATCTGAATAAAATTCATTAAATCGTCTCATTATAATATATAAATAACTTAATGTATAATTTATATTGCATATTTTTCACATTTGTTTTTAACTGTCTTAATTAGACTTTTGAAAATAGTGTGGAAATGCATGAGTGCTTCATATGATTCAGATTACAAGAAACTTAATTCATACGAATCCAATTAAGTCATGGTACTAAAGACTGTTGTACAAGTTAATTATAGCTTTGATGTGCATAATGAGTAATTTATGAGGATAAGTTTGAGTTCAATTGAAAATTTAACATTTTTGGGAAATGTTATGCTGTTATTTACTTCTTTTTTTCAAGTAAGACGAGGCGTTTTCAAGATTTATTTTGGGTAATTAATGTCAATGATGACTTTATTACATAGTATAATAATGGTTGCTTATAATATAAATTATATATATAAAAGGTCAACAAATGCCACGTCCTTATTTTCACCATGGGCTCCTCAAATATAACCTCGATATTTGTGTTTATTCATACTGCATATATCATGCAAGTACTATAATTCATCGGTGATTGATTAATACATGTAATAAATTTGGATAAAAATATTGAGAATTCAGGAATTCCTGTATGCCAGTGACATTTACACTCTGTGTACATCTGCTGGTTGATTTAAGATGACCATAAAGAAATACCGAAAATGTAACAATTGTTCTAAGAAAGTGTTAAATTCCGCCATTAATGTGTATTTAAGTATATAATTTAACAGTTAACATAACTTCTGCAAACAAAATGCTATTCATGAAATATTTGCGTTGTCTGCATTAAAATTATGACCACCTTAAGCGTAATTTTAAACCTGCAAATACATTTTTGTTACTTGTAACTTATAATGGTGCAAAAGTGTTCTTTGCAGTTAATGGCAAGAATGCATTGAAGATAAAACACTGGATTTTAAAACAAGTTCACCTTATAGTATAAAGGCATATTTTAGCTAAAATAAATTTGGTGGCATTTTTATACTAAAATTATAAGATATGTGTGACTGTAGATATTCGACCTCCAAATTTGAAATTTGATGTCTCCTGCATGATTCAAATAGAGCATGTCAAAGATTTATATGCAGCTGCTGTAATCTATATTTGACTTATATACATATTTAATACTAATAATTTCAAGAGTGGGATGTTTTGTATATACATGTGCATTTTGTTTTGAAATACTTTTAAGTGGACCAGACCATATACATTGTTTTGACAAATAATAAACAAAAAACGTCACGAAACCATAACGTTTCGTATGTTTATGAATAAAAAATATATCGTCTCTCATCGTTACATTTTTTTAACAAAATAATGGGCACGTAGGCTTCTTCATACTATCGCGCTTCAAAATTAATAATAATAATTAAGTCTAACTAGAAGTTTAATTTGTATTTAATTGCTTGTGTTTTACACTAATTTTATGCGTTTTTGATTATACCATATAATGCCCATATTACTCAAAGACAAAGGTTTGTTAAAATATCAACGTTTTCTTCCACACATTGACAATAAACGTTATATATATGAGCTTAAATGGGACATAATATGGTCCTAAGCAATTTTTCCACTCGGGGACATACGTATATGGGCCATGATATGGCATATATGGCCCGTTGTAATTTTTCCACCCGATTGGTATTGAATCAACATGATGTCATTGGACGAAACATTGGTCGAAGAAAATCGACATGTATATTAAAACTATACGCGAGATTTTACCGGATGTGACGTCACTCCAATTTAAAGATCCATTGGTATCAAATTTTTTACAAGTTTCTCAACATGTACATGTAAGAGTGTGCTTATTAATATGGTGGCTTACCTTATAACTCCCGATCCGAATTTCAGCGTTGATTGTAGAGGGGAAATCCCGTGGATTTTTGAGTATTTAATCCTTTTCGAACTCTTGAAAAAGGCCTCCATGTCGTGAGCTTATGTTTTTCCGTGCTAAAAGTTGCGTTCAAGGTGTTGCTCTTCCAGCCAAAAACTGCTTTCAAGTGAAGTTGTTTGCAAGGTCCTCGTATAAATATAGTGTAAATTGTAGCCGGGGACGTATAATTTGTATATTTGAGAGAGCTATAATATTTCTTTGAAATAATGACGCCGATGCTTTGATTTTTATTGCTTTGTCTGCAGTAATAATATTGTTAACAATCATAGGCACAACGAGTACTACTAAAACTAATAGAGCCGTCATTTTTATTAAGACTGGTCATATGATCGGTAATAGCAATTTCAAATTACTTTTAAAAGCCAGACAAAATCCATAAAAGTCGGGGAATTTTATTCCTCAAGCTGGTTATCCTATGGCACGACCAAAAAATCACACAATTGGCCGCACACACATCGCTAAAAATATAAAGAAATTATTATTGCTGGTATCCCACATGCAGAAATATAAATGTTAGTGGATATCGTAAACTTTTATTATATGCTTCAGTGAGTGTTGCCTAACTAACTTCCATTCGAACAAGAGGGGTTTCTAAAAAATAAAAAATAATAATATTGCCATTATGATTTTTATTTAAGTGTCAACGACCAGGTGCTGCTGCTGCTGTATTAAATGTATAATGTACCAATTAATAATTCATAGCGCTGAATTAATTTAGCTCAAAGCATAAACAACAGTCAATGAGTATTATTATTTTTGTTTTATTAGAAACTGGTTTGCCAGGAGCGCCATAGCAAAGCATCCATTTTGAAAATAAAGATGGCCGACAAGAGGGAGGGAGGTCATCTGGTTTGCAGACGATATTATGACGTTTCTAACATTATTAGCGTCCCTTAACATTTATTCCAAACATATACACGTGTGAAATATGGGATATTTGGCAGTCAGTCATAACTTGCAAGACAGAAGTCAATAGCAGGTTATCTTCAAAAATGACCAACGTTTTATAACGTGTATAAAATGAGCAATGAACTAAATATAAATATTCATGAGGGTTTTTTCTGTCAATGGGACCGATATTTGTGCATTTGAATTTATTTACTATTGCCTATTTTAATGAATGAGTTAGCTGTTAGTATATACAGTATACAAGATGCTTAAATTAAACTCTTATGATATCATTCAACCTTAATTTAGACAATTTCATTATTCACACAATTACACAATCAGATCTTATTAAAACAAGTTGATATAAATGCAACTTAACAAGTTTATCTGCAAACTTGACCTGTTTTAATGCTGTTTTTACTTGGTCCAGCACCTGATGAAGGTTACTTACCTGAAACATACAGTAGAACATGTCTAAATGCATCCGGTGTAAATGAATAACCTCTCTAAATGCATCTTGTGTAAATGAATCACTTCTGAAAGCATAAAATGTGTCGGTCCCAAACTTGGGACCCATGTATCCTGTGTACATGTGAGCCTGTCTAAAAGCATATTTTTCAGCAGTCCCAGCTGTTAGACAGGTTATTCTTTCATTAACCAAAATTTCTGCGATCTGACACAAGAATATATATAAGAAAATATTTGTAGTTAAGTTTTTATTCTTGAAAAGTAATTAATTCAACTCACAATTGGATTTTTATTATAGGTGTAAATATAAAACATTAGTAATGCTGCAATATACCATTGCCAAGTGTATATATCCAGCTATAATTTCAAACTAAAGTTTATGTTAATTAGCCACGTGGTCAGCTGTAAGGCCTTATTCAAATCAAATTGGTTACACTGGGTACAGTGGACCACAACATCATGGGGTACAGTGGGACATGTCCCAGCATACCCCAATTAATGTTTTTGGAAAATGTTTATATTTTCTCATTAATCATGACTTTAAATAACAACCATGTTTAAATTTATGTTTTAAAGTAAAAATGGTTCACAATCACAGGAAAAAACCACATTTGGACAAGTAAGCAGTGCAAATATGAAAGCTGCTGTAATTACGGGGCAATTTTAATCGTTTTTGTAATTTATTTTGGAATTTTAAATTGACGTGCTGCATTAAACACAATTAATCAATGTAATGTTCTTTTTCTTGTAAAATTTGTCTTAATTTCGCGTGGACCACTGTACCCTTATGCTATGTCCCACTGTGCACCGGTATAGGGGCACAGTGGGACAGTCTGCACAACCAACTTTAATCTTTTATAGCAAAACAACTACTAGCTCTAAAACGATGACAAAATGTATACAGATCCTAAAGGCTTTTTTATTACTGTGTTATTCTTTTAAAATGCTACAAGTTAAATATTTTTCATAAAAAAAAAATGAATTCTAAAAAGTGCCCCGGTGTTCCCTAAACTTGAAGAAATTTAATAAGCTCTGGTCGTCTGAAAACATCTAACCACTTGATGATAAAAATTATTGATCATTAATTCTTCCCGAGTGGACAAATTATATCTGGGAAATTCCATATATGGCCATATCAAGAATTAGACATATCTGTAAATATACATACTAATAAATGGCAATTATATACACTCGTCATTGGATTACTATGTATATGACGATATATTGTCATACACCCACGTGTATGTCCATATATCTCTACATGTATGTATTCAATATAGGCTGTAATATAGACATTCCATGGCCCTGTATAATGTTTCATCAATTTATTCCAATAAATGGGCAGAAGTCCATAATGATATTAATATAATGATTAGTATTCATTCAAAGGTTGTAGTTGACTTCTGGCATTTTGAAACCCAGCGGTATATCATTGTGTATCGTTTATATATCTGATATATCACCTAAGCACATGTCTCATTTCAATAACAGGTTTTACATATGTTAGAAAAGTGAGCATGCCCTGTTTCAGTAAATGCTGGCCCACCTTCATTTCAGAGGCAATCTGTTACTATATAACACGTTCGTTTTTTTTTTTTCATTAAAAATACTTGTTTTGTTCAATATTTATTCAAATCTTACCTAACACTGGTTTTCAACATAAAACTATGCCATAAATGTGCGGTTTTCACAATTTTCAACTGCATGCAATTTGCAAGGCTGTATCGACATGCGATGATATATATATATATATACAACATGCATGCATGTGTGCAATTCAATAAACAAACTCCACCCCTGCATCGGGAGTTTAAATATGAAGAGCTGTATATAAGTTTGTCTAATTACACGTATTTGTGTCTAATGACGGAGTGCGGGACAAAAGGAACCGTCTGAGCCGCAAAAAGAAGGGGGCCATAAATGAATTTTTTCGTTTGTTTGTCTACTTTTGCCATCCCTACCCACACATTAGCTATACTAGCCATCCATGAGGCCAATTGCACCCCCATGCATGCGTTTACGAGACACACCCAATGATACATAATATAACACATTTATTTTATATCTATATACACACAACATTGCACGCCGAATTAACACAAAAAAAAAACGGAAAAAAAATCTTGTACAAACTGTTATTGCGTTTGGCAGAGTCAAAACTGGGCATTAGAACACTGAATTCAAATATTTGTTTTGGTACCTCAGTCCCCCATGTACAGGGTTTGCCTTTATATGGGTGAGAAGGACAATATGAAAACTGTAATTAATAATTTTGAATCTAAATTTACTGCTATCGCAAAAGTGGGCAAATCTACTGATGGGTGCATAGATTTTTAAATATAAGTATGGCAAAAAAGGGCATGTGTGATGGATATATATTTCCATATATGGAATTTCAATATGTAATTTTTCCACCTGGATACTAGTATAATTCACGATGCACCAAAATATTTATTATAAAATTACCGAAATGATTAATGCAGTTTCATATGTTTTATCGTGCCCTATTTTATCAATTGTTTAGAAAATTAATTTAAAATGTTTGAAATCTAAAAACGTGATAAAATTGAACATGTTCTTTGAGATGTATCCAAATTTCTGAAAAAAAAATGTATTTTGACGGTGAATATACGGAAGTCAAGGGACCAAACTAATATGGTATAACCCAACCTGTAATTCCACTTACGTTAAGAAATTTTCGTTGATTCATGTCGTGAAACTTTGGGAGAAATTATGAAATTTGTGAAGTATTGAACTAAATTTTCAACAATTTTAACCTCAGAGCAAATACTCCCTAAACTTTTGCTTTTTTTTCAAGTCATAAAAATGTATTCTTTATGCAGTTATATAAGCAATGAAACTTGATTAATTCACGAATTTTATTTGTCCCGCCTCCCGTATTAATGACCTGATTTCCAAAGTATAAAACTTGTAAAATGGTTTAAATTAATCATAATGCAAATCAAGACCATGTTTTGGTGCCATTTTGATTTTTTGTTTTCTGTAAATATTATTGAATCCTCTTACCTGTTGACTTAATGTCTTCTCTGTCCATTAATTTCGTCATCTTCATATTGTAAATTCAATATATGAATGGTGATGACACAATAATGCGATTTTCACGAAATATCATCATGCCACAATTTGAAGATTATTTAGAATATTTATTTTAAAATCAAGTATACAAATGATTTACTTACAAGGATACATAATCGTGTGATTAATATACTATATAAAGTAGAAATGTTCGTACTTGTAAAGCGATGCCATCCATATGTAGTCGATTTCTGTGCTGATCTGACTGGAATCACATTTTCAATGAATTTTTATGAAGAAGCACTGATGTCACTGGCCTGTATTTGTCACATTTTCTTCAGATTAGCCCGTACTCTTGTTTCATTTTCCACCATCTTCTGCATGAATTTCAAGATTTGAATTTCTCCATGTTGAAGACGGTCCACTCGATGATCCATTTAGCCAACAATCATATCTTGTATATACGACGCTCCAATATAAAGACGTGAAAATAACGTTATTTAAACTTTTATTCAGATATATTGTAATTGAAAGCTCTTTGACAAATGCTGGTCACTTAAATGTCGAGGTGCTGTCTGGACTCTTATATTCTGACCAGAATGATCGTATAATTCTACCCCAAAAGTCTCTCGAAGGTCGTTTGCCATGAATAATTTGTTTTTTACAACGTTAAAAGCATAGCTTCCTATTGGTCCTATATCGAACTAATTAGTGGTCATAGTATGCATTACAAAATTGAGTGACATTTATATAAAAAAAACACATTAGGAGTATATTTTAACTATAATATATGTTCAATATTCCATATTATGTCCCATGTATGGTATTTTATGTCTATGTATATTGAAGATGATATTTTGTTTAAAAATGAGTGTCCATTTTAGACCAGTACCCCCTCCCCTCCCCTCATAGGGTGTCCAGAAAATTTGTTGGAACATACAAAGGCTCGTCCACCACATGTTTCCAGATTTTTCTGATGAACGGAAATTTTCTGGGCTAGAAGGGAAATCCCAGCATAAAATTGGAGTTTAATACAAAGCTAGGCATAATTCCCGAATTCAAGTACATTTGGGAATGGGGGCACATTTCTCCTGGTGTCCATTTATTTAAACAGAAAATCTAAAAATTGAAAAACACTGTCATTAGTGGACGTCCATAATGATTTCCCCAACGAGATCTATATCATGATATTGTTTTCTTGCTTTACTTGATAAGATGGGACATATATAAACCTAAGTGGGTCATTCTCGAGTTGTCTGGTTTTTCAGACTTTCTCAACAAATCTGCATGCATTTAATGTCCTTAAAATATGCTAACGTGTTAAACGTGTCCTTAAATCAAATGTCAACCACGTTTTCCATGAATCTAAACTTTTACCATACTCAAAATTTAACATTTTCTCATATATATATTATCAACTTGTCACACTGTATAAATATCACATTTTTTTGCCCAGTTTTAATAATTAAAGCTAATGGCTGATTCCAGACTGATGATAATAATAATAATCCAGCAGACTATCGTTCCATCACATGAAATTAATTCTGGATAGGCATGCGTGTCTAAGTGGCGTTTTGTCGGTCAGTACAGACGTTGTTTACCCTGTGCTATTAATCAGGGTCGAGCATGGTTTAATTTTGATCTGTCCACGCTATGGGCTTTTTTTAATTCCTCTGCGTATTGCGACCAAGTGTCAAGGAAACTATAAAAACGCACCATGCCACAAATACATATTTATACGAAATTCATTGAACAAATTAATTAGAGTGAACGGTATAACCTATAGATGAGGCTCCAGCTTAAAAAGGATGCGAGTTTTCTTGTTATAACATTAGAATAAAGATATAGCCCCAGTTTGAAAATTCAAAGTTTTATGATTCTATCCATTGCCATAAATATAGTACATCCACGATTATTTGCATATATACTTATGTGTGGCTATATACATCTTTTCATACATCAAATGCATGTGGGCATATATGACTCTATAGTATATATGTATTTTTTCTGCCTCACCTTTGATAATTTGGACAAACTTATAGACTCAGTTATCGTCATATATACTAACTTTGTATACGACGCTCGGTTTCTATAGGGGACGTCCATAAAATAACACCACATGTATATTAAAAATGGCGTCTGTTTGTCCCTATATAAAATACACGAATTTCCCCTTGTTTTACACATGTTTTTTTTTTTTTTTTTTTGGTCGCGTAGTAACACGATGGTGCGAATGTTTGCTGCAGTCGGGGGATTTTTAAATGTAATATTTCTAACTGGAGTTTATGATTTCAATTAATATTAAAGCAATCAAGTGGCTACGGTGGAAAATGTGTGCTGTTTGCACAGACAGTGAGGGCAAAAATTGACGCCATCCTGTTGTTATTAAGTTGTGTATACACGCAACGCATGCAACGCAAACCGCCTTTTGCCATTATCTTTCGATGTGTGTGCGAATAAAATTGGGTTGGGGTTTGAGCACTTGAGTTCTAGGGAAAACTCGTCTTTCATTATACTCCCACTAGATATATTATCCAGGCTATCATCATTACAGTTACATTTTTTACATCTTTTTTTCTCTTCAAAATACCGAGAAACACATTTTCATATGGACTCCTGGGTGGAACAAATTATTTTTCAAGTGTATATGAAATTGGAAATGCCTTATATGAGAATATCTGAAATTTAACATATATATAGACACACACACGACATATATAGGCTAATGTACAGCATACGTGTGGAAAAGGTATATGGGGCTTTATATGCCCCTTTTGTATCCCGTCCATATCTTTTTATACGTCGATGTATGGAAAAAAATGAGTATAGGACTTCTGGCAGTGTTACTTGTAATATGGTAAATACAGTATATGTTGAGTATACCCATATTGCGCATACTCAAGTTGAATATACCCATGTAAATATTGTGAAAACAATGTTTTTATGATCGGTTGCATTTGTTTTTATGACCACCTTAATTCGCGTATGCAAATCCAGCTGCTGCATGCACTCTGGTACAATGACTAGCTTCTTTATATGGTTCCAAATTAGCGGAAGCTAGACAATTCTGTCAGATTTTTACTCCTTGTTTTTGTTAACATTCCTAAATTGAACAATGGCTTTGTTATCGAGCGTGAAAAACAGCAATGCGACACGTTAACGATCGCCGAGCAAGATCAGCAACATTTTTTTTTACATTCTCGAAAATACGATATCTTGGAATATACGAGAATCGTGCAGTGTGATCGTAAACTTTTCCCGCAGTATTATATAGTGACATCACTGCGGAAAAACTTTACGATCACACTGTATATAAGTGCAAAAACTAAGCTTCCTTGTTTTATATTTTAAGTGTAAATTGTATATAACAAGTTGTGCGAAATATGTGAAACGTCTATTTTTTGGATTATAGTGGTGTACCATAACTATATATGCCATAGAATGCCCCATATACTATAGGGCCTCGTATGCCATAGCATGTCCTATATAGGGCCTCCTACGTCATAGTATATGCCTCATGTAGAACCATGTATGCCAAATAGCATGTCCCATAGAGGGCCTCGTATGTCATTGTATGCCCCATATATTGCCACGCATGCCATAGTATGTCCCATATAAGGCCTCGTATGTCATTGTATGTTCCAAATAGGGCCACGTATGCCATAGTATGTCCCATATAAAGCCTCGTATGTCATTGTATATTCCAAATAGGGCCTACTACGTCATAGTATGCCTCATATAGCACCATGTATGTCATAGTATGCTCCATATAGGGCCTCGTATGCCATTGTATGTCCCATATAGAGCCTCGTACATCATAGTATGTCTCATTTAGGGCCTCCTACGTCATAGGATGCTTCATATAGAACCATGTATGCCATAGTATGTCCTATATAGGGCCTTCTATGTCATAGTATGTCCCACATAGGGCCTCGAATGTCATAGTATGTCCCATATAGGGCCTCGTATGTCCCATATAGAACCATTATAATATATGGCGTTTCATGTTTGGAAAAGACATTCAACTTTTCCTCCTTTTCAATCATTCAAAATGGCCGCCATCACTAATCTCGCACGGCCTATAAGCATATAGATACGAATTGTGTGGGTGGACTCTGCAAGCCAAGTAATGGGGTGATGGAGTAACTGGAATCGGTGTAACGTGCTCTGAATCTCATTATATACAAAACAGGGAATTTTATTTTTATTTTCATATGATTTTCTAGATGTTCGTTGGAACCAAATTGGAACTTGGAAGGTGATATATAGTGGGGTATATTTCATCAGATGAGAATGTATACATATAGTCATGTCCATTTCATGCACTGATTGCCATGTTTAATTGAGTATTCAGTTTCATTGTGCCAACAGCTTTCCCATGAAAATGAAAGGCATGTCAATAAAAACATCTTATTGAATTCGTGTTCCATATCTTGCATCTTAAAACTCAAATTCTTCCCTTTCTTTAGGCAAGATGATAAAACTAGCCTTCTTAATGTGCATTTCTTTGCTTTTCTCAGTGTATACAAGAATGTTTAATTGCTGAGCAATAATGTGTACTAACGTCTTATATAATATTATTTACATTTCCCAATGGAACACTTCATAATATCTTTGCTTTAAATTAAGGTATAAAATTCTTCTTTGAATGAATGATAATATATCTTCATGCAAGTTATGCCCTTAAGGCAACTGGTTTTATTCACTTTCAACACCCCCTATAGAGAGAAGTTGATAAGATTTACATTATTATGTTTCCAATATGGCCGCGTCCTTGAACTCCAAAACCAGTGATAGAGCAATGCAAACATTCACGTGCGCCGCTAGATGGCTCTGTATACGCGACTGACAGTATGACAGTGAGCATGGGTTTTCCAACATGGCTGCTTATACATGAGGAAGTGTGTTAATATGGCAGATACAGTGTATGTATTAAATGTACACTGTGAGTCATAAAAAAGTAGAACTCAATAAAAAAATCATAACTTCGTGAAAAATGCTTCGATTTAAATGAAATTTGCCCCTTACATAGAACAATAGTGTAGGAACAAATAACTTGTTCCGGACATGCGACAAATCTCGGATTTTTTTCCATTTTTCAACAAGGCCCGCTCACCGTGCTGAACAGTTGACTGCTGCAACGGGGAAACGCCACAGTTCATCAAACCCAACCACTGGCCACCAAACAGTCCGGACTCGAATCCAGTAGATAAAAAATTTAGAGAGTTCTCCTGGAAATGGTTTACAAATCTAAGATGAATAATATCGAAGACTCGAAACTACGAATTAAGAAAACTTGGATTGGATTCGACCAGCGTATAATCGATTCGTCAATCAAAGAATGGCACGTTAGACTCCGGGCTTGTGTAAAGGCCACCGGAGAACATTTTAAGTACATTTTATACTTAATTTTTATTACTACACTATTGTTCTATGTAAGTGCCAAATTTCATGTTAATCGAAGCATTTTTCACGAAGTTGTGATTTTTTTGTATTGGGTTCTACTTTTTTATGACTCAAAGTATAGATCCATATGTGTGCCATATGTCATGTGTTTATCAATGTCTTATCATGCATATCAGCTGCAGTATAAGAACGTCATGTTGCTACTTGGGTCCGTTTTGCTAAATGATCATTTTGTTCACTTTGCCTGCGTGTTGGCTGTGTTTTTGTTTGTATTAGTGTTGAGTTCTAGTCGCAACTTTTGATCCTTGTGCTGCGTTTAAGATGTTCGGCACGAAACATAAACAAATCCCCAATTGATGTTCGTGCATATATTTCTCGTCTACCTACAGACCCACCTTATGTGGGCCACGCCATGGAAAATATACACAAAAATGTATTGTTGAGGTTGTCTTGTCGAGGGGATAACGAAGAGAGATTTTTTTTTTTTTTCATAACTTTTAAGCCAGGTTTTTTTTTACCCCAAAAAATGCAAGTAGGTGGAAGATGCATGCGTTGCGTATGGTACTATATACATTTCATATAATATTGCTTAATATATATCGTCGGCACATAAGCCTAGGCTGTTAATTCATTTATATATACAATATACCACCACCATGTATTTGTCGGTGAATCGTAAAGCGCCTTTTTATATTTTGCCGTCTAATTTTGTTTCCTTTCAACAAACTTTTTTTTGTTTTGTTTGAGGATCTGTGCATTCTGCGTATATTTATTAATGGACGCGAAAAATGTTATGGAAACTACGTTAAATTGGAGGAGCGCCGCAGCTACTTGCTTCCCCTTATTGTGTGTAGATGCGTCAATTTAAAAAAAAATACATGTGTGCAGATTTAGGCCTAATATAACTTTAATTATAGCGGAAATTCGTGGAAGTCACGGTGTGACCATAAAACGTTAATTTCTTAAAATGTGCGTGATTAAAGGGTCGTCATATTCCGTGTTTGAGTCACTATAAACTAGGTATACGTTAACATTTCGAAAACACTTGTTATAAATTATATATGCATGCAGTATAGCATTTAAAACAATTTGCATGACAAATGTGAAAATTTTCTCAAAACCCTAAACAACTAAATTACTAATTATTTTTTTCAAAAAATGCTAATGTTATATAGTGATTATTCCTATAGTTATACTTGGAATCATGCAGAACCATCATAACTATATGCTGATCATGCAGGAATACAAATAATTGTATTTGTTCAGCACCCCCTGGTGGCTTATAAAATATATATCTCACAGTTTATCATGCAACGTGCTGGTCTCAGAATTTGCATATATAGCATGCAGTTGAAAATTTTGTTCAAAATATGATTTCCACGAACAATAAAGGGAATTCATGCAGTATATTTTTTACAGTATATTGTAATTCAACTTTTTATGTGTTCAAAAATAAAGGTTTGGAATTATTAAATTTGTTTGAAATTGTAAGCTTATATTTACTGCTATGGCAAATGGCATGCATTGCAGAACAATAAATAATTATATAAATTGGACGTACCTGGAAATATGAATACCTTGTTGTAGTTGTCATAGAATATTTCTTCTGCATGGGATCGACGTTGACATCTTTTCTTTGCAGTGCGTTATACTAAGGGTTTGAAATTGTAATTTTCATTGGACCAACAAATTTAAAGGTAAATAATATGTGAAAATTTAGCTGCATATTGGAAATTTAGAATATTTATTTATAACGAAATAGCCTGAAAATCGAACATGTCCATCCTAATAAATTTACATATAGATACACTAAATAGGATATCCGAAAAATCGCTTGAATTAGTTTATGAATTGGATGCTTCATGCTGTCAAAAGTCAATAGATAGCATTATGTCACTGTCAAAATAACAACAAAAATATCGTTAACTGCACTTGAGTAAAGATGAAACGTATAGACACGTTTATGATCATGTTGAGCATGTATACAATTTCATATGTGCGAGTTTTGCACTTTTGAGCATGACGTCACTGTGCAGCTTAATTTCCACTGAAATGCTTTATTGGCTGTGAATGGACCCCTTATAACTTTCAAACCCTTTTCGTGAAAGGTGAATGTCCAGTTTGCTGAACCCATTTTTATTGGTTGCCCTAAATGACCCATGGGCCATTGAATTTCGTCCCCTTTGGACGAGTCATTTGCTTGGGCGTGAATTAATGGTAACCTCCAAGATGGCTGCCTTCTCACTTTATATATCTCCCAGGGCTAAGGAGTAATACGTGTTGTGTTAAGGATTCTCATCTGAATTATTGATCGAGAGTACTTTCCATTCCCATTTAAGAGCTAATAAATGATCATAAAACAAATACTTTCTATAGTAAATTTTTTAACATGCTTGTATACTTGAGTATTCTTGGAAAAATTATTTTCTCTTAAATTTAGAACAAGAATTTGCATCTTTTAAACATGTCCTGAATTAACTTTGAGACAGCCTGTATGCAGTCATAATTATACTAATAAAATTATCTTTTGTACTGCTGTTTTTGTATTATTTTTATGTGTGACGTTCAGAATCTATATATATATATATATAAAAGAAATAGTGCAAACAATTGCAATTAATAGCATTTTTATTACTTTAATTTCATATCTATACAGTTAAAAATATATAATGACATAAATCCAAGCCACTTGCATGCAGGAAGAAATAAGACTTGAAAATTGGTTGATTGTATTTGTATGACTATAACCATCAAAACTATATATGCATATATATAGTTTTGATGAATTCAGCATAAATAAGTAATATATACTGCTAAATTTCTCCATATATAATGTACAAATCTAATTTAATTCTATATGTAATTTAACATTCATTTCGTGCAGAATTTAAGCATCGTGAATAATTGCATAATTTTATACAAAAAGTTTGCTATATATACACTGAAAACTCAAAATGTGCAAAAATGCACACCAAATGTGTAAAAAAGTTGCGCACACCTAAATGTGTAAAA
>JAQGBW010000893.1:0-32190 GCA_034698625.1 Julus scanicus | reverse complement strand
GGACAAGGGACAAGTCCTAGCGAAGCTAGGGTTAAGTTAGGTTCATTTGAAAGGGTAATTAATGTGGATCGCTACAGCATGTAGTTTTCTGATGCAACCATAATCACTCAGTCACTAAAAACGCGCCCTGCAAGTACACACATAAATTTTATCAATGAGTCTAACTAATCCTATAATACATATATATCAGAATACACAAGTATCTGAATAATTTGTTTATTTAAAACTGGTTTTCCTTTACTAAAAATCTATAATGAGACTTTGACATCCAGGTTGCGAATGGATTTTTTCGTCATATTTATCCTGTTATACTGTATTTATTTCTGCTGGTTGCAAGAACTTCATACTTTAGTGGGGTCATGTTGATTATATATTCATTTCCAATTTTATCCCCGAACGATGTGAAAAGCATGAGATGAACACTTTGAAATGAAGCAATTTGCTTCGGTTATGCTCAAATGGAAGAGGTACTTAAGACCAATTTCAAATTCTTTGCACATAATTAGTTTGCTTTCATCGTAAAACAGCTCAAAAAGCTCGTAAAAGTAAGATTTTACCACGATTGCACCACGCCCAGGAAGTTCAACAGTATTAAAAATATATACTAGTACATTTTCGTAAATGCAATTGATTCGTATCAATAATGAGGTTAAATATTGTGGAACCAAAATTAATCTCTATAAAATTAGTCATGAGGAACACATTTCTCTTGGCTCCGATGATCCCTATTGTGGTATCTCTAATATTATAATCAATAGGTAAAAATGCATTGCAATAATTAATAGTGCAACTTTAACCTGAGGTGCATCACCGAAATGTTTCATTTTATGTTGATTCCCTGTCATAAATATGCTGTTACAGATGGTTGTTATTAGCATGGAGAATTTACGACTGCAAATTGGCTATTGTAGCCGTAAACATACGCTGAGTTTGCTAGCATTTTTATTAAAACAAATCTCGTAAATGTATGAATTAAAGGCGTCCACCACAAATGTACCGAAACGTTAACTTCTATGATGTACAGATGCTCATTCATCCTAATTTATGGCCAGATGTGCTGCCTTTTATGGCTAAAATAGGCAGCTGCATGCCATTTAATAAGAATAATGCACAGGGTACATTGCATAAGATGCTGATCTCTAACTAACTAAGAATGCATTTACCATGATGTGCATGTTTTATATAAAGAAACATTAATAAGCTTTGGTGCTACGGTAAATGTGCAGTTGGTTATAGGCATTGTTCAAAGGCCATTCTCTTCCAATGACGCAATTCTTTAATTTTATATATCGATGCTTTCGAAATATTTATTTGAATGAGATCCACGGTACTCTATTTAGAGCCACTGTAATAGCCGTAGGATTTAAGCTTTAAGTTGAGTAGAAATTAAAGCTGAATTTTAGAAAATTTGTATTCAGGGTGCTAGCGCGTTTGCGAATATCTACTGTATGCTGAACATTCGAGGAATATAATCTAGTTATTTATTAGACAGAAATATAGCACAACGTAGATTCGCATAATCGTAAAGCTTTCAACCATGCTACTTTTTTAAAGTTAGAATAAATGTATTCTATTTTTAACATGTGTGATTTCCATCCCAAAGATTATTTTGATCCTACGACGCTTCGACTATCGAATATTCAATATATATATGTAGATGCCGCATTATCAAATAATTATATATTTATAAAATTTGGTCGATACGATTAAGTTGCAATTCACAAGTGGAATAGCGATTATCACAATTAGGATTTTAACGTTTTATTAGTTTGAAAATAAGTATTTGCTAATAAATCTCTTGCTGCCTATTAATGTTTGAGCACAAAATCCTTTGAAGAATGGAATCAATTATGTTTGGTATGATATAGCATAAAAATCTTATTAAAATATTATAATAAAGATGTCGTAAAAATAGACTTAAATTATGAATCTGTATACATTTCGTTCATTTTATATATTTGTTATTCTTAGTTTGCAATATTGGCAGATGTGTAAATTATGGCTATGCTATTTTACTGTTTAGTAGGATACTATGTAATTGGATTAAAAACTATATGTGCTAGCATCTGTTTCTAAAATAGAGTTAATGTCGGATTATATATACCAACTATGCCAGCAAGAATAGGGCGTTACCGTATTAGTCGTATAGGAGGGAAAAAGTCTATACTTGACACGTCATGACAAGTGTTTTTGTAACTTTTGAATAATAAATTTACAAAAAGAAATATTTTGGTGGCTAGCAGTTGGGAGACAAACAAAAAATTTCACAGTTTAAAATTGATATTTATTTTAGGAAAGATCGCGACTGCTGGCAAAAACACAAAAAAAAGTACAACTTCACGTGTCACCGAAATGTAATTTACAACTTCTATTTCGGTCTTGAAACAAATACACGATATGACAACCCCATCCATTTCACATAAAACTGTTGTTGTAGGCCATACAGTATAGTGAATATGCTTTCCGCATTAAATAAATATAGACAACAAGAGACCGAATATATGACAGATATAAAATACAGTGTATTCTTTTGACATGATAAGCCAAACTTGCATTATCTAGTATATGCGTATTTCTTTTTCTTTTTTTAAATTGTCTTTTTTAGAAAACGTCGCATTTATTTGTATTCCTTTTCTGAAATTAGACCATTTTGGATATTAAAGTGCAAATTGGGAGACATGCCGGATGCCGGAAGGAGAATCTCCTGAATTAGTGCTATGGTGATGCAGATGAGAGATGAAATTAACGAGCTTCGGTTTGGTGAATCCCTAAGTCGAATTTAAGATTTGCAAGTGGTGTTATTGCGTTCTCTATGGTGAAGAAGACCATTTTGCAAACAATGTCGTTAAAGGTACAAGACTTATCTAACCAATTAAACAACGCCAGACGACAAGCAAGAATTTCTCGTTATCTTAAGACTTACTGTAAGCCCATGGCTCTGTCTGAATTTCTTAAAGATTACCTAATCGAAGCATCGAGTCACCCACCACACGAGTAATTACTTATTAATGGCACGGGCTTGTACTACCCACAACCCTTGATCATTAGCTTCACGAGGAAATAACCTACAGCCCGGGAAATATCGATTCACTGAATTTTCCCTAGAGGTAGTTAACCATTGGGCTAATTGGGAATCGAAATTAGCAGAAAACATACACAGAAATTACCTCCAATGCAAATCCTTGTACTTTTGCATCAAGTAACTAAACTCCGCTTTAACAACGCTGTAATTATGATAAAGCTTAAATGTGTAGCCAAACATTCGTAGTGTGATTCAGTTAGGGCATGTTAAGTCGATACAAAATGCCCCCTCCTACACCATTTTCCAATAAATTTTAATACTCCAGTCAACCTTTTGTACTTGTAAGCTTCGTACGTTTCGGGAAAATGCATCTCAGCAGCTCTTAATGGAATCACCTCATTAACAAAGGGTGAGTTCACTGGTTTTCAACTAAATTAGATAATACAAATCCCATATGCCCTGTTATAAAAAAATAATTTACTCGGTCTATATATACAACAAGAATTTAATAAGAGAATGCTTTCTATATGTGACTTGTTTTATTTCCCATATGCGACGTCAAGCTGCTTGATTAATGGCAGCCATAGAATGTACAGTTTTAATTGAAAATGGCAAAATAACTTTTTGTCATATATCAGAAAGGTTTTGAAGGAATAATTAATCTTACACTACATTGCGTAATGTATAGGAATTTTCAATTAATTTCTAAATATGTGTATAACTAATAATGTATTGTGAGAGGAAAAAAATCAAAGTCTGGTGTTCTTTTTTATCAATTTAAAAAAACTTTTGGATATACAGGTATACATATATTTTTTTAAAAAAATTATTTGTATAAAACCATGCAGTAAAATACACAGTGTATGATTGGTTCCAAACATAGACGTTTGGATATCATCGAGGCAAAATGAATACAATGTTCCAGATGTTGTAAACGATAGATTTATGTATACTTTAGCTAAAACGTGATTTTATCGATCAAAATGATCTTTATTTCCATGAAAATAAGATTAACCAGCGTGTGCAAATAACGTAGCTGAAATTGCAAGCACTTCAACTTAAATGATTGAATCATTTCTACATCCTCTTACACATAGCTTATATCTGCTGAAAAAATGCACAATAGGATGTTGTCGTTTTCTAAAAAAAAAATCGAGTTTTTTCCCCATCGTATAATTGGATTTATTTTCTTCATGATCAAATTGTAAACCTCCGCTGTTTCATGCATAATCAAATTTTAATTTAAACGTGTTCATCAAATTCCTTTCACCACGTATTGAAATCATGTTATCCCATGATGAAGTCACCTCAAACCATACGGTACACATTGAAAATGAGAATATCTTTCAATACAAGGGAATTACCTTTAATACCTTATTCATCTTGAATCTAGTTTGAATCTCGTATTGTTTTAAGATATTTTCATTTCCAGTGTAGTGATGCATTCAAACGCACTTCATGTAGGTGACGCTTGATGAAGTGTTTCAGCAAAGATAATAAAAGCTAAAACTTACACCTTGAAATATCAAGTTTAAAATTAGAACATAACCTCAATTTCACGTAATTGGCAATGGTTTATGTCAGATGTAATACTCGGATATTTACACTAAATGCTTGCTAAACTTTGTGAATGACATCTGCATTTATACATTACACGCCACATTAGTGCAGGGTTACAAAAAACTAAATGCCCTATAATCTGCATATTTCTCACGCAAATTGCCTTGCGTTCTTCTAGGTACTGTTCAAATTAGCAATTGGAAAATTTGCTATTTACAACAGCAATTACATGAACGAGAGAATAAACGAAAAAAATCCAGAGTATAAAATACCTCTTCAAGCTTGTATGTTATTTCAATCAAAAGTAGCGTAATGATTAGTCGATACTGTGCTGTATACAGTAAGTAACACATACGAGTGTTCAAGTATATATACACATACAATTGTATACTTGACCCAGATTTTAAAAATTTAAGATTTTTCCTTTAAAAGTAATACAGTTTCCTGTATTTTTATTTTAAAAAATGTGCTTTACATTTTCGTTTTACTTTACTTATTTTTTTAAAAAATCGAATCTTTTATAGTGCTTATATTCGTTTTATCGAATGCTTCAATAGCTTTTAGCTTTAACAAACGAAAGCTATAGATGTAGTCTATAAATATGCAGTGTAATTGCGTCATCAATAAAAAAGCAGAATGTGTTCAGACCAGATAAAGATTGGATGCAATTTCCCACATTGCTCTATCTATTCGTGATTTGAAAAGTTTCTTATAAACCAATAATACTACAAATCATAACTTTCGCTTATTGTATAATCTAGTATATACTAAAGAAGTCACTCGCCATGTACGTTTTAGCGAAAGGCCTCTCTAGATTTTCCCCAATTAATTTATACGTGCCGGTTATATCTATCTACTATATATATTTATTAGGCTGTATCCATACAATTTAATAGCTAATCTAACGGTCAAGGATCCACTCTTGGGTACAATTACCATGGACATCCCCATAGACTTGGTATTTAAGAAGGCTAAGATTTCATTTCCATGGTCACTGCAAATCTCTATTGATGACAAATCCTGATTAGTAGTTTTAGGGACCTCTCATTAAAAGAACTTTCATTGTGAAAATATGTTGACCGAAAATGTTATTATATCAAGTAATACATAATTTGTCTGTTAAGTGGGGAAAAAATGTTTGGAATGTCAAAAGAATGCATCTTGATCTCAATATCCCCACTTTTATCTTCCACTAAATTATTGAGTTGAGCTCATGCTGAAGTTTACTCCCAAGCAGACATTAGTTACTTTGAAATAGTTGACCTCACGCCTCAGCCGCTGTGGAATGTTGTAGGCGTGGTTTGTGACATTCCAATCATTCTAAACTGCGTAAAATTCTACCTGTCCTCTGATCACAAGACTACCATTTTTTATCGGTGGCAGATGTAAGTAGAAGACTAGTTTCAATTATCGTAGCTTACATAAATTTAACTTTTAAAATGATTTTTAAATTATAATAGTTAACTACTAAGTGAATGTCACTACATTAAATTCGAAATTCTTTTCGTGAGCTTGGAACAGTACAATAAATACGTCGTGAAATGGTAAGTAATTTCTTTCATATTTATGATATTTTAGCAGCATATTATTATTATGTCATCAGTCTTTTATAAAAGCGGTTTGGGCACGAGACATGCATGTAAACGATTGCGTTTGCTATAGCAAGTTTGCGAACACAAGTCTGCTATCGCTCTATTAGTTTAATGGAAAGTACAGTCATTATGCTCTACTTTCATAGGTAGTAATGTGTTCGCATCATCTATAGTTTCAAACGTGAACGCCTTTAGAAAATGAGCATCTTTTAAGTGGAAGAAGTCCTTCTTCCTACAAGCTTCTTTTTATTACTTCTGAAAATAGTGCAAATGCAATAATTTCGACTAGGCGCGTTTTATTTTGATGTTTTTTTTTTTAAAAATCATTCGGTTACTTGTACGTTTATTTTCAAGCGAGGTAATAAAATAAATTACTTTTGCACTTTCGGCCTGTCTAGACAAATGATTCTAGTGAAATTCTGGAAAATTTCTAATAGGGCTTATAAATTCATCAAGATTGCGGTTTTAATCATCTGACATTTGATGGGTACCTGTATATGCATTTTCATTAATTTGCAAAGTAGAAAGTTGTGTTAACTTAAATGCCCGTGTATGAGTCATGCCCTTATTATCGCTGACCACTTTGTTTGCATGGAAATTAAGCTGCATAATTGTACGCATCAATAGGTCGGAAATTACAGAATTACTATGATGCCGTAAAAGTATTAATACAAACATGACAACAACAAAACGCCCATTAATTCGATTACGTGCCACGTAGTGTTTCCTATACGGGAAAAATACGTAAATTGATTTTGTTAAATTGTATTAATTCGTCAGGATGAAAACAAACCCTGAAGAATAGTGCGTGTAACTAAGTACAATGGATACTCAAATAATACAAGATCCATGTCACTTGACTGTCACAAGTGTTGACACATCAGGTGACTTTGGCACTATAGTTTAACCATATGCTATTAAACTGGTAATAAGATTTCTGGCAATGTAAAGTTAAGGACTTGTTATTGGATTAAGATAATCCTTTAAAGATTTAAATCCCTTGATAAGGCAAACAGTGTTTTTATAAAACTGAACTAAAATTTTCTCAAGATTAAGGACCTGCTTTTGGACTAAGATAATCCTGTAAAGATTTAAATCCCTTGATTAGGCAAGCAATGTTTTTATAAAACTGAACTAACATTTTCTTAAGATTACTTTCAAGGGGGTTGTCATTTAACCTTTGACTATCATGTTTAACCCTTTGATATTAAACTGGAGATCGTTTTCGAAGGGAATAAGTTAAGAACCATTGTTATCATAATAAATTGTCCTTCCTGTTTGTCATTCACTAGATTTGTAGTAATATAAGTCCACTAGATAAACTTATATATTTATCTTTGATTAAACTGCATTGTAATCACAGAAAACGTGCATTGTTATTACCAGAATAAGAGAAAGTTGTTCTATTTTCGGTGAAATTAGTTTTGAAATCGTTGAACTGCTCATTACTTGATTGGACGAATTAGTTAATTTGGCAATTTTAGGGCACAAATTGCATTTATGTTCAAGAGCTAATGAATGCTTGATAAGCATGCACCTGAATAGAACTTGGCCTTAGGTATTTTGAAAAGAACTGGTAAAATCGTTCGAGTTAAAGCAACTCTCTCCTAGTATGGATTTAATAGTTCCAGAAATATCAGCAGTCCTAATTAGAAGGTTAATTTGAAATCTGAAATAGTCAATTAAGCATCTATGTTAACGGGGCACGTGGATGGGAATATAAGTTTCAAGTGCAATAGCCGAGTGCATTTATTTTCTAGTCGATGAATACTATTCTATAGTAAAATACTTGATTTCCATGTCGTTTTGTCGGTGTTCGCCCCCACTCCGAGAATCATTAGACTCCAATAATAGCCGGGGGATTATTTCAATGGATGATTTTGAATTTGTGATCGAATTTTATTGTTGAGTGGGTGCATGCAGGTACAATAATGGCTCCTATATTGCCGCTCATCCGCATATATTATCTTTTACGTAGGCGTAGTAGATGGGAATACCGCATTTGATAGCGTGAAAATGGAGAATTTTGTTCACAAATAGGCCAAATGCAGGATTTAGTGACAGCACGAGATCCCTTCGACTATAAAATGATTATAGCCTCTCTTATATAAAGTGCAGTCCCTATTTGTCTACCTTAAAATGAAGAATCGTTTTCTATAGCTTTGTTCAGAAACCCCATCAAATATTGACTGTTATACAAGACTTCTTTGTCTAGTGTAAGGGGAAATGGCATTTCTATAAGACCGCAATTCATATAGAAATTTGACATTTTTTTTTGTCTTTTTTGAATGGCACTTTCGTATGATACCTACCTATATAACTGCTGTTTGCAATCTATAATGTCGATATTTTTGACAATATGAGAAAAATGACTAGCTGTTTAAGTTTATCATGGTAAACAGTAATTATGTTATGACAATGCTCTTCTATTTTTGGTATAACATTATTATATGATAATAAGGAATAGTGAATGAAAAAATTTCTTTAACGCTAATTAATCTTCTTCGTAGATGTTATTATTTTTTTTTAGATTTTAGAATGAAAAAAAATGCTAATGCCTGAAGTGTTCTATACTGCGTCAATATACTGTTTTGCATGAAAACATTGCTCGTTAAAATTAGTTTCTTTTTTAATGCGCAATATTTAGATGACAAGCTAGAATGTCTACTTACTTTGTGAGTCAAATTGAGTTTGTTTCTGAAAAGAGATTTTTTTTTCAAATTTTAGATTATTTTTGTGCGTTTTGTATGGTGGGTTTAATAAATGTCTGTACATTTGTGTTAAGTCTGATAAAATATCTGTGATTTACGAAACTCTGATGTATACTGTCGACAAAGACATGTATTGCAAATTAAAATTAAGTTTCACATGACTGAATTATTTAATTTTTTCTAAAGACATATGTATTGTAACTTAAAATTAAATTAAAATGCTTAAATGGCATTTAAAGCATTTTTAACTGTTTTTGAATCTCTTTAGAAAAACGTCTCAGCCACAAAACTGGTCTTCAGCATAAGACTATGCATAAGACATAGCAATATCTGCCAAACTAGAAATTTTATGAAATCGACAAGGTTATTTCTACATTGTATACAAATCTTTGATGTTAAATAAATGTACACACGAAACAGTTAATCTTGTTTTCGGTTATTCCATAACCTAGAGAACCCAAATTGCAGAATAAACCACATAAATTATGTTTGAAATGACTTTGCTAGGCTTTCCATTTGAGATGCTGTGTATAGTGGATTATGTTTGACAAAAAAGTAACAGAATTTCTGTCTACGGTATTGGTACGCTGCATTATTCATCATATGTTGCCATGATTTTACCATTTGTCATTTTTTAGTATGTGACAATTTTATTTCTTCGATGAAAAATTGAAGAGCTCCTAAGTTTCTTGAATCCATTTCGTTCATTCATTGTTTGGAAAGTAGGGCTTCAGATGGCGTTTTCCCATAGTATACTTTCAAAAACCGTATTCATGACATTGCAATCTCACCCAAAAAGCACAGAATTATGCGTTCATCTTGAAACCCATTAACTCTGTAAAGCTCGAATACGATTTGATGACCTTATTCCAGAAAACTTCTCTTCTTTTTTTACGTTTCATGCTAATTCACAACTAGGTTTTAGATTGTTGCTTTTGGTGTGACCTGTATGTTTTATACATCCTTTTGACAAGTGGAAACGCGTCCAATCATAATATCTTTGCATTTTTTTTTGTTGGACATCTTCTTGAATACAGATAGGACATGCCAATATAAACTATGCACTATATAGTAATGCGCTTACATTTTTCTATAAGCATAATTTTGCATTCGAAAATGACCACACGTCTAGGAATTGGATAACGTGAATTAAAGTATTGCAATATTGTATCCAACATTCATGCGAATTACCCATTTAAATGAATTCATAGTCGCCACGTGTTTTCCACATTCCTAACATTTTCCATGTAGGCTTTCTTTTAAGACCTATATATTTTTGTAATGCATCGTGTTGTCACAGGCATAACGTGTCACATAAAAATAATACACGAGCATATATTCTCATGTAATTTGTAAAACATCGACTACTACTGAAAATGTTTAAAGATGCTACATGTAGTTGTATGCACCATCTTTCATACTAAACCTATTAAATTTAAACTTTTTCAGACAGTTTGAGGTAACGATGAATTTGATGGCCATAGTTTGTATATAGGATTTTAATAGAAGCGTGTATTTAATCCCGATCAGATTTTAAGTTGTTTTTTTAAAGTTCATCAATGAAATAGTCGTTCTCTTGCTGGATTTATTACAATAATACTAAAATTGTGGCATTTGACACAAAAATTAATGAGTATATCCAGCAGGGTCGAATCTTTCCTTGAAGTTTTGTTAGATGAATTTATCTAAAATATAATGTTTACAGTATATATTTCAAATGTTCAGTTACAACATTTTTAAAAAGGAAAATCAATAAATTAAATGTAACAAGTTTATTGTTGTAGATAATGCCCTGCAAAGTTTATAAACTCCTTAAAAATTGCAATAGATTGTTTTGGTGTGATTTGACAAAATACTCAACAATACATATGACTAAAAATTATTTTGCATGAGATTAGTTTATTAATTAAATACTTTTTATGATCATACTTGGAGATTTCACTTCGACACACCCTGTATGGCAATACTGCCCACAAATTGATGCAAATCTCGTCTTACAGGGTAAAAGACAAACCTTAATCGTTTATTTTTCCAATAAATGGATAACTACCATTGGTTATTCTAAAACACAGTCTTCATTTGGCATTTAGGTTGAAGCTTGTAATCCATAGAATTGATAAATTAGAGTCACCCAGGTATGTTTATCAATTAAGTTTCCATGGTAGTGCACGCATGATAAAAAATGCTGTAGAGCAAGCACAGTATCAATATCAATTTAAATGATTCAGACGGTGTCCTTTTTTTGTTTGTTTTTTGTGTTCCAGTTCGGACCTGGAAAATAAACTGTTCTGTTGACGACATATTCTGAAATTAGAACATTCATCGAGCTGAATTATATCGCAACTTTATTGGAAAAAGAAATTGTCTGTTGTGTGCAGTATTGATTATTCATTCATTAAAACAAAGTAGGTCAAATGGTGTTTTGATAACCTTCTCATGTCCAGTTCATTGTACATAAGGTACATTTTGTAACATAAAGACAGGAGGCACAATAAACGCGACTGTAATTAGGTCGGAGAAGTTCTTAGAAATTTATTTCAGAAAACCAATATTTTGAATTGGGTTGCCGTTATCATTTTTTTTTTTGTCGTCTACGTTTGAAAACAGCGAAACGGAAATTGTTTGTGGAACCTTCTTATTGAATGTGTTTACAGCACAGTATGACACATAATTTAATAAAAAAAAAGTATATTGTCCCGCGAAGCAATTCAAACCGAGGCCCACATAATAGCAACATATCATTGAAGTTTCTAAGCTTTTATTTTTTTCTATGTGGTCACTATTACGAAATCCACTATGTCCCTAACAGGTTTCTTTCATGAAAAAAGGTAATTATATTCCAGTAGCGTCTCTCTATGAAAATTGCTGTCATTATCAAAACTACCTATTGCTTCCATTTTTGGCACGATTTCATTGCAATTCATAACTCACCAAAGCGCAACTTCCGGAAATAATTCAATAAATGCGATAATAATGATGCAAAAATGCATAAATTCATGTATGATGTCATGGAGTATGCGTGCATTTCGTAATTATATCAGTTATTGAACACGTTAAACATGCTGATGTCGTGCAAATAATATATACATGTAGTTTTAGCGTGTGAATATGAAAAACGAGATAAATTTGAATTTTTAACTACTTTTATTAAAACTTTCTGAACACGTTTTGCTTAGATATCCTGTTTTATCAATCATAATAGAATTCTATAAAGCAGTTTTCTAAACGATTAACATGCAATTTTAAATATTATTATTCTAAAGTATATTTTGACAAAAATGCAGGCTTCACAATTTCTATTTATTATTGTAACATGACTACCTCTCTTGTTGAAATTTGGCAGCCCTCTTGAATACTGGGTGGCCTACTATAAAAGGGAAAATTTGAGTTTCTCCGTCGTCAAATCTCACCACAAAGTACCGGAATAGACATTAAAAACCACTTCCCAATTCAGTGCCTCAAAGTTTTATGAGTTTTATTTTAGGTTCTTGGTATTTAGAATACAAACAAAAAATCCAACATTGTCACAAAGACGCAATATAGCCATTCTGATGGAGTGATAACGATGTTTTTAAAATCTTGGAAATGGAAGATGTGCCTAGGCAAAATAAGGTTAAAAACAGCTGACAGTCAACCAACTATTAAAGGCCAAAGGGAAAAAAAGACTATCTTTTGTGATCTTTTATACAATATCTTAGTGCGTAGACGAATATTAAAACTTCCTTACTCAGCTACTCATAATAATGAGGGTTCCATATAGTACATGTACATAAGCAAGTCATTCAGAAGACTTTGCTAATAATGCTAACAGCAAGGGCTGCAAGGCATAATCACAAAATTGCGCTCCAATTGCTTTACAGCCTCTTTTCTAAAAAAAACCCTAATAATTTAATGACATTTTTTAAAAAGCTAAATTGCATTTGGGTATTATTACACGCCGCATTTACATGAAGAATTCATATTACAAATAAACCGCCTAGATTGCTTTAAGTATTTTTAATATTGCTGACGGTTTGAGGTGGCATTTTTTATTATTTCCTCATCCAAACTGAAATAGATTGTATATATATAGTATATCTTGTTCACTACTTTTGCAAGAACAGCTATACTCCTTCAGGAAATAATAAATAGGATTATGAACGTGTGGTTCCTCTTAGTTTTTGTTTTGACAGTCTCATTGACACATTTATTTTGGTCTCTTAAAAACTTTCTTAATTTTTCTTGAGTATTATCGTATGTTTACATAGGCAACAGGGCATGAACTACTTCTGTACTTGGGATCTATCTTTGAGTAGTCTTAATTCATTGTCAGACACGTGCTACGAAGATGCGTTTTAGGACATAGGAACCCGGCCAATGTTTTTTTGCCTTGGCTTCATCAGTTGGAACGCAAAATATATAACGCACAAAGTGCTTTCTGTTCTCATAGCCTTATGTTTTCCATTTGTTTCAAGTATTTATTTGCGGAACACTGCAATGACGCAGTTTGTTTAGCGTCTTAAAAAAATACTTGGAACCATAACAATAATATTCGATTATAATATTCCATCTCTCGTATTGTCATTATTTTTGGTTAATTCTGAATTGAAATTGCTAACAATATGTATTACATAACGTATACGACTTTTGTAATGTGTATATGCTACAGTCAATGTGTCAACTAGTCATTTTACAAAATAACTGGTATTTGCAGTTATTTTACAAAATGACTGAAAATTTAGCTTGATTATTTATTTGACTTATTGCCATGGTTAGGTTAGGTGAGTATATTATCAATCGGATGTCATTATGTGACCAGTCATTTTGTACAATACCTGTACAATGAACCAGTCATTTTACAAAATGACTGGTTTGACACATTGACTGTAACATATATAAGTTGCATTATACCTATTATGTCCTATGTTAAAATCTGGCATAATTGGTAAGCATAAAGTATTGTATTTGATCATTTCAACATTTGGTGAAGCGTATTAGTTATATAACAAACACAGGGGCCTTGTATTATGAGCTAACTATTAAAGCGATAGTAATAATAAAACGAAAATATTGGAGTAATTTCATTATTTAGTAAAATTTAGGATGGCATACTTAATGAAACTTTTTAAAAACATTATATCCATTTCGTTACTCGGATATTCTATCAATCCCCAAAAGGACTTGTGACATTGCAATACATTTATGTAACACAAAGACTTTCATGGCAATAAACCTCATAATATATTATTTATGCGGGGCAACTTCAAAACCAATTTTCTTCAGCGTACATTCAAAATACGCTTCCATAGGCATTTTGCCAAAATGTTGCCATTTAACAGCATCATCACATCTAACGCTAAATTTACATTCATTTACAACTAATTTGAAAAATGTCTTATTTATCCTTGATTATATTTAAAAATATTTAAAAACATTGCAAAAGGAATATTTTTATCGAAAAGTTAGCTCATTTACATAAATATATTTTCCAAGAATTGTTTGATTTCCTTCTATAGTTACTAGTAGAATCTATTTATTTTTTTGCAACATTACAGTGAATCTAGCAAAGTTGTTTGCACTTAACATTCATTCATCTCTGAGATTTCTGGTATAGCTGTCAATTGCTCTCCAGTGCATACATCCTGTTGGATATATCTAAAGTAAATAATGGTTATAAATTGAATTAGAGGAAGAACTCAGATACGGAATTCTATTTCCCTTTAGACATAATTATAGTTGTGTAAAAAAATCTGCAAGCAAAGCATTTTTACCCCGACTTCGGTTTTGCCAGGCAGAGGCAAATTTCCACTCACTTGGAATTGGACAAATAATGAAATGCTCGTCTATGCTTTGAGAGTTATCCGGCAAATGGGTATATTGTGTGTGCTATAGTGTTTGTTTTAGAGCTTCCCAAGCGTAACAGGGCTTGTTTTCAAATTCCCTCCAATCTCAGTTTTAGTGTCGATAAACCCATTTGTTCAAATATTTTTATGATCCTATAGACTCATATTACAGTGTTGGACATTGCTTCTGGATTACCTTTTTTGCCTATGGATGCAACGAGTTTGGTCATTTTTTTGTTGTGTTTGCAGGAAGTTCAAAATTCGCGTTTATTTTGTAGCGCTTGGGTTTAGCGATAAACGCACTAATGGCTAGCTGTGGGGTTTATGTAGCGAATGTTTGTTTACCACATCTCAGATATGGAAAATCTTTTTTGGAATTTTTATCAACTGCTTTTGAGTGATTCTTTTTTACAAAAAAACTGTCATACGTTCGCGAGTATACTGCGTGCAAAATATAGCTTGAACATAATGATGAAGAGTTTCTCATAATATGTTATGAAAAGAAGTAATTCACATCTACACATGTCTTCCGCTGTCATTTTCCCAAATTAATAGGAAAATACTGTAGTTTTCATCATAAATATGCTGTTGAATTTGTTGATTTTGTATGGTTTTTGTGAGAATTATTCAATAGACCATCCTGAGAAGAAAACTAATACAGGAAATTAATACACTCAACCTTACCAATGTATGTGAAATTAATGGAAATATCCCTGAACCTTCAACGTTACCAATGTATGGCCAAAAGTTGCCCCACGAAATTGATGGAAATATCCCTGCACCTGGCACTTGCTAATTTAAGACCAAATATGTGGCCATTCAGAATTTAAAAACCACCAAAAACTATTCCAAAGCATCCACATTTCAAGATAAATTTATTCATTAGATAGGTAAATTTTATGATTAGTGCTTCTGCCACATGTCAAGTGTATATTTCAACGTTGGCCAATTTTCATAATGCAATGTTTTTGTATTTGGAATTGGGGTTATTATCTCCGCATTCCACTTATTAAAGTAGTCGACCATTTTACCATAAAATTGAAATTAAATGTAAATAAAACCAGCTAATTGTGCCTTCTGAAAGGAAGTTTTACGTGTTGAAACGGAAGTTCGACATTCTAATTCGATGTCAAGCTCATTTTGGGGCGATTATAAAAGAAAGCTGGCTTTGTGCTCAACATATAGAGTAACTTAAATCACTTTAGCCTCGCTCGCATTCAACGCTATATTATAAGACAAGCTTTTGTGGTGTATAATAGCCCTGCAAAATGGGCAAAGTTTTGAATATAACAATTGCGGCGCAGAATCGTTATAGTCATCAGCGAAACATGGAAAGGATATTTATTGGCGACGTATACGGCTCTCGCCAATCGTTATCGTTTGCTGGCATTTAAAAGAACAAATAGACGAGTAAATTTTGGCGTAATTTAGGCGTATACGGATTTGCCATATAGCCCATAGCCAGAATTCGCTTTTATTTAGTGCCTCTGTTGTTGCTGGTCTTGCCACACATTAATTTTGAACCGTTCCGCGTATATCGATTAATAAGGTGCTTTGACGCATGCTTTTTAATATCACCAGGAACTCCCCATCAATGTTAATGTTGGCAACCCTGATGGAAACTTGGGTTTTCTGCAGGTTACCTGTCAGTGTTTGCGTAGTTTGTCTCACAAGAAGGCTTTCATTCCTCCTCCTCTTTGCTTTTATGGACTGTTGAGCCTCGAAACATAGGCAACAGATATAGTAGATCCATGCATGTCTGCCAGACTCTGTTAACGACAGAGGGGTAATGCGACGTTTAAAGCGGAAATCTTGCAGTAAAAAAACATCTTTCCTTTAGTTATTTTGCAACAGTTGATGTGGCGCACGTAGCAAAACAAAATAAAAATAATGAGAATAAAAAATCGCGAAACGCATGCCAAAACCAAGTAATTCTTGTTTGTAAGAAAACAAAAAAAAAGTCGAGTAGACCCAATGTGATCGAGTTAATGTAGGACGTGTTTATACATTTTCGCTTGGGTTGTAGCCAAATTGTTGGTTATTTTAGTGGCATTTTGCTTCGTAGAGGTCTTAGTCTCAAAGCCTTCATTATAAATTCAGACATTCAGAGACAATGGACGAAACTAAAGGTTAAGACATGGAACGTTTAAGAGATTGTGCCAACTTAACGTGATTTCGACCTCGGTAATGGACAGGATGAAGTAGTTGTCCTTTGGCGTTTGTTAAAATGGCAGTCATGGGCAACACAAAACTATAGACAAACCACTAAATGGTGCTGGTTCATGGCCCAACATCAAAGTCGAGGAAGTTGGAAATTTTTGGGATGGGGAATTTCCCTCAGTGGAGGCTGTTTTAAAAGTTCATACATAGGTTTCGTGTATCCTTCCTGTCTGTAGTTTAGTACCACTTGCAGGAAAAATTTCCAGATAGGTGGTGGAAGTTAACGTTAGAAATCAATAACGTGAGAAATTAAACCACATTGGTCGATTAATTAACAGCAATATGTAACAATACATAAATTTCAGTTTGCTCCATATCTCGAATGCGAGACCGGAAAGTAAAACATTTTAGTTTGACTAATGAGTGTGGAAATAGATACCAGACTATACATATTTCATACTTGTTAAAGGTTTGCCAAAATTAATTACCTTGGTAAATCTGATGAATAGCATTCTGGTAACAACATTTGTCTGCTGACATAGCGCATATACGAGCATAAGACCTGACTTGTTGCATGCCCATATCCATTAATAAAAACCTTGTTTGCTTTAAACCAGCTCAAGCTGGTATTTTCAAGAAGGGGTTTACGTTCAAACCTATATTTAGCCGACTTTTCCCAAAGTTAAAAGCCGCAGTCATGCAACCATGATTAATGCGACATATGACAAAGGGGATGTTTGGACCCTATTAGCATGCAAAGTATAGCGTGCATTGGGGAATATTGGCGGCAATATTTTTATCCCATTCTGTTTTTTGTAGCCCTTCGTATTGATTGCTTTTCAGAAATTCCGTTATATGCCTAGTGTTTAGGGGAAATTGGCATGTCGTCTGACCCTGATATGGCGTCGAATCCATTGGACGAGAAGATCGGTTTTTCTATTATCCCTTTAAATGGCATTCAGGATAAGCAGGGGTATTCCAAATGGCAATCGCCTTTAGTCATTTTGACAAGAATAGTAGGAATATATGTGGTATACATAATGGTAGGAATCTATATTTTTAAATATGGTGATGAAATCGAAAAAGAATCTCATCTGAATCTCAAAGAAATATTGATAAAATCTGAAATTGTGGAGTTTGCTTTAAAACGAAGGTTACATCTGATTGTGCATTTCAAGACAATTTCTTTGTATATTTACCATAATTCATACATTATGCTTCTTGTAATTAATACATGTGTCATGGGAAATCTGTGCAAATGTGAACTAAATATTTGTAAACAGTTTATTTAAATACTTTTCCTTAAATAGGTGACAATAAATGCACAAGTGAATTTTCATTAAAATTTAAAGGAAGGAAATTTAGGATAAATGTAACAAAATTTTGCTTTCGGAAATGGTGTAGTTAAAGAAACCTTTATTCATATCTTATCCGTAGACCAATCCAATCATGTCTGATGTATCACATAAAAGAGATAGAATCTTGTAACAACGTAATTTTCGTTGACGTTACTTGTTTTCCTCTACATTGTTATCTCCCCATCGTGTTCTCACATGGATTCTTTGGCAAATGTAACACCAAGAGCAAAGGTGGCTTAATGTTTACGATAGGAAGAAGCTAAAGCTGTTTCAAGGAAGAATGAGCCATGCAAACCATTAGATGAAATTAACAAAGAACATTTCCGACTAAGTATTTCTTTCTCTAAAGGTCTACAAATTACCATAGCTCAAAAACACGCTATAAGCTATTAGAACTGAAATGTAACTTCAAGGATTCCAAGTGGAATATAAAGTAAATACATATTTAACGGCATGGAATAAATTTAAGGCGTTTTCATGCGTGACTTCAGATAATCTGCATTTGACAAATCGATATGTCTGTTAATATCACCTTACAAAAGACCAATATCACATGTTATACAAGTATTTGCGGTTTGCAAACAATCATTTAAACGCTAATTACATACATACAAACGAATGAAACTCTCTATGGTCCATTAATGTCCCTAATTTCAATTTAATCTGGTAAGTTTCAATTAGTATAATACTATTTACATATTTAACAAGCCGGCTTTTTTCATAAAAATGAATATGGTCTCCTAATAAGTACAACCATTCCGGTAACATCACATACTAAATGTAAAAAAATATTAATGGCTCGTTTTTTTTTTTTTTTTAACTCTTTACAGCTTTTAAAATAAATCATTTCTATTCTAATGTTGGCTTAAAATCTCTTTACATAGTAATGATGTGTACAAAACAGACTTGGAAGTTTATATAGACAACTTTTTTGGTTTGTTTACGGTGCTCATGTGTATAATATGGTGAACCTTTTTGCCTGAAGGATAAGATTGAATTAAAAATCGCATTCTCATATCTTCGAATCCCTAAGATGTATCTGGTTTAATAAATATTTGAAATTTTTTATTCCAAGCAGTCGACTTTGTGTGGTTTTGATCGTGAAGTTGTACAAGCCAAATTCAGCAAGAAATTTGAAACAAGGCGCACAGAAAGTAATTTCCCTCAGGAACATCTAGGGATGGCCTCCTCAGAATCCGAACTTGTTTTAGTTAGATATCACAGGAGTATTGGCTTTAAAAATGTCATTTTGCCAGTTCTATTCTTTCTTTATTTGTCTTCGGAATTGCTTGAGTAGTCTGAACAACGTGAAAAAATAGCCTCCGAAATGGGAACAAAGGGTTTAAATCTGATGCTGCTTTAACAGCATATTGAAAGGATAAATCCTAATTAATTTTGGTGAACATCTTGTGTTTACTGAAACTGTTGACAGAATGATCCATTGATGCAAAAACTCGTCTAGCTTTGTATTTAAAAATATCAGCAAGGTTTTGTCTTTGGTGATCTAATCATTAGTTATGTGCCAGATAGTGCATGCAGCAACTCCAAAAGCAGACTCCATATTGAACTTGTTATTTACATACTAGTGGTCAGTTCAGTTCTATGCATTGTTGGTACCCATGAGTACCCCAATTAAAATTGGTGAATTACAATATAATAGAAACAAATATAACGAATGCTGTATATCAAAATGTATATTAGACAAAGCATTGTACAAAATATTTGAAGCACAATATGATTTTATAAAAGTGTGTCACCAAAAATACATGTAATAAATCGAACACATCGTACAATGCATATTTGTTATTATGAGTTTGGCGCAATCTCATTAAGATTATATTGTTAGCACTGGATTATTTAGGAAAACTTATTTTTTCACTGAAAAAAACAACACAACACAATGCTTTGTGTTGCAATAGCATGGATCTGGGTAGTATTTAGCAAAATTACTTGAATGCACAAGTGTTTTTCTGCAATATATTCAGAATTTAGCTATTGTGCACATATTTAATTAATACATGCGTCACACTTATCTCGCTTCAATTATATGTATTATGTTAAGACAATTGATATTGCATAACATGTTTTGCAACGTAACAGCACTATCTCTACATGTATGTTCCTATAGTGTATTTCTATAGATTGTTGTATTCGTAAGTTAGAATTATCTTAAGAATTATAGCTAAAACAAAATATGAAACGTCTCTAACTTTATGTGTATAGTATTTGCAATGCTCTCGTATATTTCATAATTTCTTCTCATTATATTGAACCATTACACTCGGATATTTGTATTTATATCATTTTTGGACAACAAGCAATTATTTATATGGATGCATTTTTAATGACTTAAATTTCATAAAAGTTTAAAATCCATTTTCGGCGTGCGTCATAGCATGAGTATACGTTTATATATTATTAAATCTACAGTGTAATTATATACGCTTGGTTACATACAAATAAAGTAGTAACGAAATATTATACAACAAAAGGACGAAACCTTATTATGTTCAAAACACAATTACAACTAATATTTATTTAATATCAAAATGGCTCATATAACACAGAGCTTTAAAAGCTGAACATGCAGATATGAGTTATATAGTGCATTTACAAGTTTTGCCACACATGTACATAGTTTTGTTAACTTTTCACAACATGACCATATCATATCAAAGTCGAAAATCAATTTATATAAGCCACGTCACTATCAACCAATATTTCTTCGCGTTATTTATCGAGAGGTCTGCTCTTAGTATATGAAATTCTGGACAAAAAAAATCTTGTTTATTTAAGGAATTTGGGATGTTAGTGAAATATAGCAATGCCTTTGGTCTACTTATAGAAAACATGATGAAAATAGTTGGATGGCTTTGCCCTATATATTTCGTAAGAATAACTCTGCTATAAGCGTTATATCGCACAAGGGTCAAAAAAGAGGTTTTCACATTTCTGGAAATTCTGAGCTAGATTTTCGGGTTGTGTTTACACAATTTTGCATGCTATTAATGCAAACAGGGTTACCGAAAATGTAAAAAAACGTATAAATAATTTTTGAAATTGTCTGGTTTATCTAAAAAGATCCATAATATACAGTTTGTGGTTCCCAATATATGGTATATTCCAATGCATTGCAGTATAATGTAATTTAAACGTTATCATGTCTTTCCTAATATGTATATTGAATTGACCAATATATTCAACCATAATGTTTTGGGTAAAGTATACAGTGAACTTAACAATGGTATTCCTAACCTATCCAGCATTTCTGAACAAAATAAAAACGTCAAGTCATCTCTAGTAAGAATTAATTACAGTTTTACTTATTTAATATCGCCAGCTATTATATATAAAATCAATTTTCCATACATTTTAAGCAAAATTATATGATGGAGTAGGTCGAGCCCTGATGAAAGTTTTCTAGAATCGTTACGTTTACATTACGTTAAGTAATTGTTGACGTTCTTAGTTTCCAATAGTATTTTTGGGAGATTTTTTTTTATCACGAAAGTTTAAGTCAATTAGTTTTTTTCGTGTCGTTTAACAAAATAGCACATTTCAGGATTGTGGTGCCTATTTTGTTGGATTTTCAATTTGTCAATGTACAAATTGAAGAATGTCAAATTGGATCCAGGCAATGCTTTTAAGTGGGAATGGTGCATTTAACGAGAAATTCAGTACAGCTACAATATTTTATCGGTTGTCAAGTCCATACAAAAGAGTTAGTTGATAGAATGTATAAGCAGACGAAACTGAGTTGAATCCGCCATATTTACAAACCAACCCATCAGAAATATGTTTTAGTCGATTCTTTCCGTATTTTTTTGTAGCTGACATATTTTACACGCTTTTAACGTCAATTATTGCAAAGATTGAATTAAGCCAGTAATGGATAGCATTTTACTCAGCTTTTAAGAAGTTCGTCATGCTTTAGTGAACAAATGCACTCATTTTCTATGCCTTGTTGGTCGCATAATTCGATCATGTTTTACTTGGAGTAATTTTTCAAGCACAACTTTTTAATGAAATTTTTCGTCACGAAAACTAATGTTGGCAGGCTTGGCATTGCATTATAGATGACATTATGTAATGCATTTATTTATACTAGTTGTAATGTATACAGAATATTATGAATGTCATCTAAATTCATATTTTGCGTAATATAAAAAATTAAATATATAGGACGTTTTTATGTCAAAACACGGTACCATAACTTTCGATGTGTATATTCGTAATCTTCACTGTAAATTAACAGCGTTGCGTATGTCGCAACCAAGCATCAGCCGATGTTTGCCGCAGCAGTTCATTAAGACCCCGTTTTTGTTGCTATAAATTTTCTTGTGCAACTAAACGCGAATTGCACCAAATACAGAATTGCTTTCATTTTCAATTAAAACAGGATTTGAGAATCTCTATAGTTATTGCGCAGCCATTTATCAGTTCTTTCGGCAAGAATGTTCTTAAAACGTTCGATGAGCTATCAATGGGAAACTACCATGTTTTGTTATGTAAACGTGCATGCTTTCTTGTTTGTTTTTTGTCCGACTAAAGTAAACATATCCTCTTATCGATTAGGAGGTCTTGGAATTTAGAACCAATATAAAGCATTTCTTAAATGAGTTTTCCCTGTCTATATACAGTATCTTCCTATTTGCTATAAAATCGTTATCCTTCACACTTAATTGCTTTAGAAATATGCATTATAAACTTAACACCCGCAATTTAAAATACAAATTGCATATGCGTTCACTGTTTCACATTCGATTTTGAGCTATTTTCGTAGTTATTAAAATAATATAAGAAAATGAGTTTTTTAACCTCTGAAAACATGAAATATTTGTTTTATCTATATATCCCACGCATTTTTAGCCATTTTATAGGCTAGAAACGCATTATTTTCATGGTTTATTTTTACTAACTACTATATACGATATAAATAACTTAAGTACTTTCAAAACATTAGAGCGTTACCCACCATTAAGGGGAATATAAAGTAAAATTTGTTAGTTTCAAATATTCACTGTCAAGAGTATTAAAATATTTTTAAGACTTATTAAACGAGAAAGAAATTCTCAGGTAGAAGATAACACAAGCAAAGCGAAGGCAATAGTGGAATGATAATCTTAATAGGTTTTACTAAATTATAATTAAATAATATTAAGCTTAATTCGTGTAATAATATATATCTCACTGATTAATATTTTTCAATTTTTGTTTTTTTTCTTAAAAAAAATGATAACAAACCAGAAAACTTCAATTTCATAGAAATGTTACATGCAAGATATCCCCTTAAGCACCCCTTAAAATTCCTCAATGCATTCTTAAGACCGACTGCACAGTTTATGGGTGGAAGGACGTTATCCACACGTATACGGGTCACCCCCGCACATTGGGACCCTTTACAAAAAAACAAAAAAAAAGTTCGCCAAAGCGTCATTTCGGCTAATGCGCAACGCGTAAACAAGACGGATAGAGATTAAAGACTTTGAAACTGCAACTTACTTACTAAGATTGGACATGGACGAAGAAGCTTTGAATCCGGATCCTCAACCAAGCATCCTGGCGACCGAAAAGGCGCCAAAAGTCCGCATCGCCGCGTAAAACTGACGCAACAAGCGGGTTGACCACCGGCTGCAACCACCACCACCGTTCGCCGCACCGCGGATGCACACCCGTGTGGAGCAGGAGAGCAGCGTCGAAGGTACCACCATACATAACCGAGTGCACGCCAATGAGTGGAAACCTGCCTAAGCCTGCCAGGTAGCTCGCAGGTTAACGTTATCGATTTTTCGTCCGTCGACGATGCTTACTTCTTGAGGCTTCGAACCTTGGAAAACGGACGAACGTAGGGAGTAGCTCGCATTCCGATAACAAAGTTTTTCTCCTCCCCCAAACGAATTTGGGTCCTGTGGCACCTGGATTTTCGAGTGTTTTTACCCACTTTCGTACGTTTAAAAAGCGACACCCGTTATCAACGCTGTTGCGCCACCGCCGAAATTAAACTTCGTACTGATGGCGAGCTGGCGAAACTGTACGGGGGATGCCGTAGAGGGATCCCCCTACTCTGTGTATTCCTCCGCGCCTGCGCGAGCGACGTCACCCACTTGTGCTCCGAGGGACGTTAACCGTGATCTGAAATTCAACGCCGGATTTACTGATGGCGAATCAGGACAGGAGGACATAACGAAATTTCCTCATCTTGGTAGGGGGATCAGGCCTATTGTCAATGTACTGAGGTTTTCTTGATATGGGAAACCCCACTGAAGATGAAACACATTACTGGCAATGCAAGAATGTTATACTCTGTTATATACCCGTTATATAATCTTAACTTACCTCATATTGAATTTTGAAATTCTTTCGTACATCTTTTTCAGTAAATAAATGCACACAAGCATGCAAAATCCCCTACCACGTGGCATTAGTACTGATTGTAGGCTATTAATATCAATTGAACTGAATCCTGATTGAGTATTTGACAGTAAAATTTATTTTTAAATATATTTTTTTAACCACAGCACATTCTATGTAATGGCGTTTAAGTATTTTCGCAATCAATTTGGGGTACTTGTCAAGTGTATTTATTTGACTAAAAAACCAATTATACATAATGTTTACGTTGAATACTGTTAGGTTATTTTTAATTGCAATGCATTATAGATGATTTGTTGTGACGTTTTTGGCAGTTGCCACCTCATGCTTGTGTTCCAAATTGGAAAAAATAGAATATGTAGAAATGGAACAGCTTAAAAAAGGAACATAATTATTAGAATGAGATTGAATGTTGTCAATGAAGTAAGTGCTTGCAGATTGTTTTTATCTAAAAACGTTTAATAAAGTTAATAGTTGAAATTATCATCAAATTCCACCACAAATACAATGCATCTTAGATGATAACAGGATTTTTCAAATGATCTGCAATGTTGAATCCATGTCAAGATATTCAAAAACCATAAGTTTGATGACGGTCATCAAACCGTCAATTATTTAGTTTTACATTATGCTAAGTAAAACTCCTGAAGCTCAAGGAATTTCGCATGGGCTAAGCATTTAAGATGGCAACCTACATCCACCAAAATCTTAGCCGTTCTATTTTAGCGAGCGATATTCCTTGTCAACCTCATTAACACCATAATTAACTTAAGCTGATGTCAGTAAACAGGATTTCTTATCGCTTCATCGGTCGCTTCGACACTTCGTAGTATATTTTAGTGATAGTTTTAGTTAGATAAAACTCATGAAGCTTCTTGTATGGATTTGACATCTAAGATCGCAACTAACATTCGACATTTTGGTAGCCAAAAATCGTAGGGCGTTCGATTATAGTAAACGATATTCCTTGTCAACCTTAATAACCCCATAATTAACTTAAGTTGATGTAAGCCTTACAGATCTTTCAGTAATAACAAAGAAATGTTGCGTTTCTACACGCATTTGTTGAATGTGCCATTTGTTTAATTGTCCATCAGCATTCTGAGTGTGGAATGTACTTTGATAAACCAGGCGTAAGTGTTGGAATCTAATTCATGCCAGTGTCCACTTTGTCACTAAAAATCGGTAATGATCCTTCAGAAAGGATGGTCGAATAAGCAATTATCCGGTTAACCACATAAATTACTCTCGTTGTAATGATGGCCTTTGGTGCACGTAAAATGAGGAAATTCATAAAAGACTATAAAACTGCTCAGAACGTGAAAATTGTTTCAAGATGGCGGAATAAGGCTTATGCAGCATGGGATCTTCAACCCAAGTGAATGCCATTCTAGAACAATAAGGGATGCTGGATCATTTATTCATCCCTTTATGTACAAACAAGAATACTGTATATTGTTATTTCAACTCGTTTCTCAGTCTTAGATGCTGGCTGGATATCTTGATGCGCATGCGCATTTCGTAGTTTATAAGCCATTCTCTGCCAAGCCTGTCTTAACACCCCTATAAAAAAGCAAAATAAACTGCGACCTTTTTGGCGTGCTTACCATGCAAATGCTCGTATTTCTTGCCTAGCTAGCGAGGTTCGTCCATTCACGAACAGATGGGATTGGATGATTTTGGCATCGGTGTTTGCATGGTTGGGGCTATTGAACGATTGCTCCAGTGTCGCCATGTTTGTGGTACAATGCATCGCCAATACTGATGTGGTTGAATTTGCCTCCTCTTGTTGGGTGTCGAGGGCGTACCCATACAACACGCACCTATTGTTCTCCCAGGTTTCAATACGTCGAACCTTGATCTGATAAGCCTATCGTGGTTGGTGCCTTAGGGGATTGCCGTTACTAGAACATGCAAATGATCGTGAACTTTTATCAAAGTTCGTGCTAGGTTTTTTGAACGGTACAGTAGCCCTTGAACACGGGCAAACACGCATAGCTTCCATGCTCATAATGATTGCCGCCTTTTTTGGCCAATGCCCAATCGTGGATATCAAATGTGGTCATGGAACCACGTTTTCAGACATTCAATTGATGGTTTTTTTTTACCCCGATAAAGGTGAATTTTAATTATTCAGCATTAAAGCAATTGGCTGGAATACGTTCCCTTTTACTTAGTAGTTGACGTGACTTTATTAACTTTGAAAATAAGGTGGTTGTATTATTAATGCTGTTATGGTGCGTCTAAAAAAGAACATTGTTTTCTTTAATAACGATAATTAGGTTTTTGTTGCTAGTTCTTGTTTAAGATATTGATGTTCATATTTAAGCAGATTAATTTTTATACATTTAATTCATAAATAGTTAACATTTGAACAAATTTGAATGTATTGATCATTACAAAATTTGTTGTATATTTTTTATTTTAGATGTCAATTATTTTGAATGACCCCCTGCCAGTTCTGATGCCTTTATATCTAATCAGGGATACCAAGTCTGGAATTAATGGTAAGTTTGACGAGCATACATGCATATTGTACACATATTTATTTATTTAATATCAAACCACTCTCAAGGAGTACAATATAGTATATCAAAGAGTCAAATTTTCATTTTCTTTTCAAATATCAATCTGTACTTATGCAGTAATATGATGACTTAAAAAAGCTTTCAGCGTATTGGTTTATTCTTTATAGGTTTTATGCAAAAATGTGCATACACTGCACAGTGCATAAAACGCAAAAAAACACATATAAAATGAAATTTTTCTAAAAAAAACTTTGTTTTATTGATCTATAGAAGTAGTTATTTCTATATCAAGTTATCTTTTGGATTAAATAGTACAAACTTTTCCAATTAGTAGGAAATTTCAAATTTACTTTTTTGAATTTTAAATGGATTCGACTTTGCATTTGAATACACAAAGGTTGTTTAGTCGATAATTTCGAAAAGTTGGCAAAAGCAATAGTCACTTTTCTCAACCAGGTTCCAAAAGCTTAACCCCCCTCGGATAACACTATAGCTTCCAAATTACGGACTCGTAAAGGTATATCGATTACGGTGATTTGAGTTATGCAAAATAGGTCTGAAACCACAGACGCCCTCGTTTTCCCTTGAATTTACAATTTCCTCGGTATACGCGGTTTTTGTTGAATTATTCAGTGATATTAAAGAAATTGCATGACTGAGCGGGTTGCGTTTTCGCGTTTTAGCAACGAGGCTTAACAACCCACAGCTTTTGGAAAGAATCGTCATATCATCCTACACGCGAGCCATTGTTATAGTTCTATGAATAAAGAATAATAGTAGTTAATTATGGGCGCTTTTTTTTACGAGAAAATGACATTGAAAAACACATGCTGATATATATGGCTAGAATATTTGTAAAATTAAACTTCTGAATCCTTTACAGTGGGGATATCCATCGTGGCTTAAATTATAAGCTGAGGCCTAAAGGTGTTTAAACTTCAGATTAGGAACAAATGGAGAGATCCAACCCAGACTAAGTTGAGACATAAGAAATATTTAGTCCAGAAGTCAGGTTTAAATTATTTAAGCTTATGCTGAAAAAATTGGTGATATCCACTGTGGATTAGCATTAAGTTCAGGCTTAATTAATGACAAACTTGAGCCTAGGTATAACAGCGAAATTTATTATTATTTGGAATTCAAAAGCATGCAAATTGCATTAAAAAATATTGATAGCCAATTACAGACAGTATTTTAGCTAGCCTTTAGCTTGGAAATAAATGGATATCTCCATGCTTGCTAAGCCAAGACTTTATTTTAAGCCAAGGTTTAAGAAATAGTCTGAAGCTTGACCCTCAACTTAATCTGAGTTTGAACTCACCAAAAATTTTAATACTAGAATTTAGTCTTGAGTTGTGGCTTACATATACTTTGGCTTAAAATAATACCAGGCTGATTTAGACTGCAATGTATATCTCCACTGTTAGAGTTCTAACAGTGTGAAAAGTTACGTCATGCTGAAAATTGCAAGTTTGAACTATAAAATAATCAAAATAGGTGTTTTTAAAAAGGATGTGGCGGCAGCACTTAGCGTTATCGAGCTATCTATATTTATAAGTAGTTTTCTATCGCTTTTGAAATACTCCATATGCATCAAACAGCACGAAATGTGTTGTTGATATATAACGCCCTAAGAAATTTCAAAAAAACACTATGGCCAATGGCGTCCTCGTACATGTGAATAAAGTCGATTTTGTGTGTTTGGTTATTAAATTTTCGTTGTTTCCCTCACATCAAGTGAAATTGTTTTTTGGTTTTATTGAGCGGGTTTTATTGGAGAAGACGAAATGAAGTTAAAAGACAGCCTGTTCTGGTCCTGACATATCCAATGTTGTTTTTTTTTTTTTTTTTTCGGTGCTCTTGGCATCGACATTACGAGTATCATGCATGCATTGATCTATTGTATTACACGTGCATTACTCGGGAATTTTTATCTGGATCAATTTGGGTGCACCATTGGATTTCTGCCAATTTCTACGCCACGGTTTCAGTCGATATAATTGTCTGTAGACACCCCACAGGCCTAGGGTTGACTTTGATGAAGAGTACGTTAGGTGCGTCGCAATGGCCTGTTCCAGACTGCCAAATAAAGCTAATTGAACTTCGGTGGATTTTAATGGTATTAAGTCCTTCGCCTTAATTGCAGTTTTCTGGCGTCAGATTCATCGCTATATAATTACTATTTTCGGTTTGAATTTTTTTTTTATTATTATTTTCTGTGGTTCAGGTAACACAACGTGGTTTCGCGTTAAGCCTGTCATTATCTAAAATGCAAATAAGCAAGGGGAAGTTTGCAATAGGTAAATTAATTGTTTTGTCAATGCGTGCCACCTTGACCCATTTTGCTGTTTCCCAAGAGACATTAAACTAATAGTTTAATTTGGATGAATCAACGGAAAAGTTTTGCTCGGGCAAAACAATATCTACTTTCATTGTTTTCTTGTTACGACATCCATTATATTAACAATGTGTCGATTTACCAATAAGAGGAAGTCTAACCAAATGATTTTCATAAATAAATTGATTTTAACTGGACTATATAAATCAAGAATTATGATTCAAAGTAAACTTGAATTCTTATCGTCCATATACTACTGTACAATAATGTAAAGAACTTGTGACGTACCGTCAGCCAGTACAAACACTGAATAAATGGCTTCCCAGTACAAAGTTACAAAGTAATTCTTATCATTTCAAAAATTAGTTGGGTGTAGATGCGCCAACATGCATAAGTACCATCTTGGTCAATGGCAAGTAACCCCTTTCAAACAATATGTTAAAATGTTAATGGCAAACTAGCTTAAAATACTGCATAGTTTCACTATGATTTCTACTTTAATAAAAACCATTTTTTGGGAATATTGTATATTTTACTTCCGTATTGTTTGAAACTTATATTTCTTTCTTATAAAAATTAAAATGATAGCCTTATAATTGTGGTGGAACTCTTTTGTCTCATGGCAACCATTATTTTAATTCTAGTCCTTCACTGTATCCACACACTAGGAAACCACATTTCAAAGTGATCTCCTGAGTGGATTTAAAATAGTTATTTTCTCACAAACTTATCCTCCTTAAATAATCTAATTAAGTTATGAGTGTAATGATTAACATTGCATGCATCTAATTTAAAAATAAGGCATACTTATCACAGTGGGGCTCATTCCACCCCTACTGTGAAATTAATTAGGTTGGTATCCTGGATGTTATAAAAATATGAGCTGGGTATAGTTAAAGGGTTGCTTTACTAGGCCAACCATGGCTTACTGTAAGGATGGAAGATGCAATGCTAGGCTTTGGCGAGTGTTAGGTCAGGGGGTGATAAGGGTGATGGTGTGGGTGAGGTTCAAACTCTCTTGGTTGTGAAATCTCGGTGTTATTTGCCGAAATGTATTCCTATTAAAAAATATATTGACATTTTTCATTTGCTTTGGGGACTAATGCAGGAATATTTTCAATGACTTTTAAGAACACTCTTAGAAGAGCAAGTCCCTTCTCTCAACTCTCATGGTTCGACGCACTTTTCGGTTCTCACTCGCCAGGTAGAGAAACTCCAACAAAGACGTTGTGATCACGCTATCTTTTCTCTCGTTTCCGAATGATTGTTATCGATTTTTGCCCTCGAATGCATTCATTACATTTCCTGCAGGAATCCAAATTGAAGCAGACATGCAGCACTTTTGTCTTCATTAAACTGCAATAAGCCGTTTTCTTCAAAAAAGCGTGCATCTCCTCAACTAAGATATTTAAATTGAATTTTCGCCTGTTATTTAATTGATGATATGCATTGCAGAGCCATGCATATATTATTCAAACAAGTTGCGACGTGCCCGCGGGTACATTCGGAACCCGCCTTCAAGCACCATCTCATATTTTATTGATTCGAACGAGAAAACCCTCCTAATACAGCTTAGTGTCATTATTTTTATCCTTCCGTGAAAATGGTCAGCAAGGAATGACCACTCCTTCCATTGCCTCGTAAACATAACCCTACTTCAACGTTGGCCACTTAGAAAACGATGGATTTTGTCCTAGCTGTCATTCGACCACCCCCTCCCTCCTTTTTTCCCCCCTTAACTCGATGTGGTTATTGGCCCTTGTGCCTCTGCAAGCCCATTGAGCCTCGATAATAACGGTGTTAAGTTGATCCAAAAACGATGGAGGCCATCTTTGTTGATAATACCTTAGATGGCCATTCACCTATCAGTGAACCATCTCACGTTTTCCTCATGCTGGAGGGTGATTATCTCGACTCGTATAAAAAGCTTAGATTATATTAATGCGGCGATGACGTCATCAACTGTAAATTTCATCCATCATTCACTGCCTTCATTCGCTAATCTGTCTCGTTCCTCTCTGCTAGTGTAATTAAACGCTCTCCAGTAGGGACGTTCAATTTAGGCTTATACAGTAATTTTACCTATGAAAACCACAGCTTCTTTTACTGCATTAGCCACGGGTGTGCATCTTAGCTAGAACACATTCACATGCTAATAGCGTTCTTAATTGCCTCATTCATCCAGATTACTTTTCTTAACCGCAGTCATACCTTTTTTTCTATCTTAAAAAAGAATCCATTGACTTATATAATGCAATTTTAGTATATTGTTGGGGGTAGTTGTTCTCGGATTACTTCTGCACAGGGTGTATAATAAATTTGCAGTACAAAAATCAAGCGTGCTTCAATTCTGTTGCTTTTTATATCGAAGTTTTACAAATTAAATACATTTCCCGACTTAGACGATAAATTCCAGCATAAACTGATGTTTACCATAAAATTCAAACATAATTCCCTGTTTTTCAAACTGTAATTACTTTCCCAATTTTCAGGGCTACTGGGCATTATGTTGCCAGTGGTGGACTGGGTATAAAAATATTGGTTGAGAATTAAAACAAAGAGGGCCCACCCACAACTAATGTATGAGGCTATTATTTCATTTTTATAAGTTATACTGCGTTTACATGAGCACTTAAAAGTACTTTGGTTAAATTGAGTCAGCCATGTAAACGCGTTAAAAGTACTTTGCTTTAATCTGAGCGTACTTACTTTGAGAATGGACAAGGG
>JAQGBW010000892.1:0-32201 GCA_034698625.1 Julus scanicus | reverse complement strand
TAGTCGGTTATTTGGGACATTAGACAGCCCTTTAATTGGAACACTAGTTAATATTGAAAGTCGGTTATTTGGGACATCAGACAGCCCTTTAATTGGGACACTAGTTAATATTGAAAGTCGGTTATTTGGGACATTAGACAGCCCTTTAATTGGAACACTAGTTAATATTGAAAGTCGGTTATTTGGGACATCAGACAGCCCTTTAATTGGGACACTAGTCAATATTGATAGTCGGTTATTTGGGACATTAGACAGCCCTTTAATTGGAACACTAGTTAATATTGAAAGTCGGTTATTTGGGACATTAGTTCATCTATAAACAGCCCTTTAATTGGGGCACTATTTAATATTTAAAGTCGGTTATTTGGGACACTGATTAATCTGGAGAGCAAATTTGTTGACATATTGGTTAATCTGGACAGCCGCAGATATTTTGCAACATCGTTTAATTGGGACAAACTTTTTATTTCAGATATTTCGGCCAACTCTATCTTGGGCAGTGATGTCCAGTTTAGAAAGGCAAAAAGATGTAGTTAAACATTCGTTAAAAACATTTCTCGATGAACACGTTGGCGGAACTCCTTTAAGGTAAGTTAACGGAAGATTTAAGTCTATTAACGGATGAATAGCATATTTGGATGCTAAATTTGCTAATCTTCCGTTAGCCGAATTCCGTAACACGCGCATTTATACGTAATCACAATAACTTAACGAGATGTACGGTTGTTCCATCGTCAATTTAGTTTAATCGATGATATCGTGCTGAGTTACGTAACGAGCATTTTGGAAGATTTAGGATTACAAGTGAATTACGGAGAACAGTTCGATGCCGAAGAATTCATCGAGATAATGGGCGCTTACTTCCCCGGATTTACGGATATCGAAAGGTACGATAAGTTTAACGAGCCGCTACAATGCCGGTGTTTAGTAACTTGACTAACGATACATTTTCCATCTTTGCAGTTCGGAAGTTTGCGAGTGGTTGTTCGGCTTAACCAAAGTTTTATCCAGTGAAAAATTTTCTGGTACGAGTTATCGCTCGTAAAATGCGGATACTTTGGCCTGCTTTTGGATTTTCGGAGTAACTTTGGGCCGGTCATCGTTTTGTCCAGTTGGAATGTCTTAAGCGGGAATCTAACGGGCCTTTTTCAGTCAGTTGGGAAGGGGTGACCTCGGTTTAAACTAATCCGAAAGAGCCGACATTAAAGGCCCCTTCACACTGTCACGTTTTCGCTACGTTACTTCTTGCTTGAAATTTTGGCGTCACTAGCAGACAGCTACGGCACACGTAAGGTGCAGTAAGGGGCCACGCAGAGAATGGAAACAATTTCTATTTCGGCCAAAAGGGAAGCGAGATTTCCCGGCCAATAGGAAGAGAGATGGAAAAAAGCAGACGAACGCCAATTGCGTTTTCAATCGCTAGATGGCGCTGATAGTGCGGCCAGTAATAGCCAATCAGAGAAGAAGTCTAACATAACGTGGACGTAACAATGTGAAGGGTGATTGCCGTAACGTAGCCGTACCGTAGGCGCGTAACGTAGCGAAAACGTTACAGTGTGAAGGAGCCTTTTGGGAATTTCTACCATCCGTAAAAATTCCCACAGACCTCGACCGGGAAGCGAACCCCGCATTTTTGGATCGAGAGGCAAGCGGGACCTCAGTTTAAACTCATCCGAAAGATCCGCCACTTAAGAAATTTCTCCCATCCATAAAAATCTCCAACCACCTCGACTGGGGAGCGAACCCCGGTTTAAACTCATCCAAAAGCTGCTCCTCTTGGGAAATTTCTCCCATCTGTAAAAAATCCGAGGGACCTTGGTTTAAACTCCTTCTAAAAAGCCTCCTCTTAGGGAATTTCTCCCATCCGTAAAAATTCCCACCGATCTTTTGACCGGGAGCAAACCCCCGCTCGTTATGTTCGAGAGTCGAACACGATACCAAAAACTGGTCTGAAGTATCCACATTTTACGCTAATATTAAAGTTAACGATAATGCGCTCCGTTAATACTAATACTCGGTTAAATCGCGTTACCGTTTAGTTACGCTACCGTTAGCCAGTCACACGTCCACTCCGCCATCATCGACAAATCCTCCGTTTGTCTTGGACATCCCTCGTCCGTTAAAAAGCTGCTCTTCGACTTCTTCATCCTCATCTTCCTCTCCAGCTTTGCAACAACCGTTTATCCAATTATATTTAACTCCGGAAATCTCCAAAAATTACTCCGCTAACGATGGATTATCGCATTCAGGTAACGGCACGTTAACGTGTTGCGCCCGCGAGTTTTTTCACGAATTACTAATTTTCAATTATTTAGAGAAACACGATTCGACGTTCGGTAGATGTCATAAAAAAATTCGCCAACACGAAAGACAAAAACATCAGTCTTTGTCCAGCGAGAAGGTAAGGGCCTAAGGACCTCATTTTACGCCATCTTTTTTTCCCTCCGTTAACTAAATTTATCTTTTTCAGGATGACGAAGACGAGGATGTCGAAGACGACGAAATCGATAAGCAAGTCGAACTTCTTCGGGAAATGTTTCCGAACATCCGTCTGTTAGAAGTTACGCAGTGTCTTTCGATCGCGGGCGGAGACACGGAAAGGGCCGCTCAGCTCATCATGCATAGGATCGAAACGACGGAAGGATTGGCCCTAGTTCCGTTACAGGTAACGGACATTTGTAAGAAGGGCTTCTATCGTTAAAGTTTCGTGTTTAGGTCCTTTATAGCTTTCATATGCTTTTGGGTCCGTAAAGTCTACTCAAATATAAATTTCTAGCCAAACCCCTTTATGCTTAGGTCCTCTTAGGTACTTGGCTATATAACCTAAGATTAAATGCCTTCGGGCCCTTAAATTCTACTCGTATACATGTCCAAACTTCTATCCAAATGACTATGTTTAGGTCCTTTATGGCCTTAGATGCCTTTGGGTCCCTGAAAACTACAGGAAAGTGCCTCGGTCCTTTATAACTTTACATTAGATGAATTTGGGCCCCTAAACTCTACTTAAATACAAATTTTTATGCAAATGACTCTGTTTAGGTCCTTAATGTCCTTAAGATTCATTTAAGCCCCTGAACTTTACTCAAATACATGTACAAATGCCAGTAGGTCCTTTATGGCCTTAAGACGCCTTTGGGTCCCTAAACTATTCAACAAGTTTCTATGCAAATGCCCGAGACTATATAACCTTAGATTAGATGCCTTTGGGCCCCTAAACTCTTCTTAAAGACAAATTTATATGCAAATGCCTCTAGTCTATGTTTAGGTCCTTTATGCCTTTGGGTCCCTAAACTATTCAATAATGTTCTAGGAAAATGCCTTAAACCTATATAGCCTTAGATTAGATGCCTTTGGGCCCCTAAACTATACACAAATACAAATTTCTAGGCAAATGCCTCAATGTTTAGGTCCTCTCTGGTCTTAAGTGCCTTTGGGTCCCTAAACTATTCAACAACTTTCTAGGAAAGTGCCCAAACCTATATAACCTTAAATTATATGCCTTTGGGTCCTTGAACTACTAAAATACAAATTTCTAGGCAAATTCTTTTATGTTTAGGTCCTTTTATGATCTTAATATACATTTGGGCCCCTAAACTCTACTAAAATATAAATTTCTAGGCAAATTCCTTTATGTTTAGGTCCTTTGGTCTTAAGATGCCTTTGGGTCCCTAAACTCCATTCAACAACTTTCTAGGAAAATGCCCCGAACCTATGTAACTTTCGATTAGATGCCTTTGGGCCCTTAAATTCTACTCAAAAATTTCTAGGCAAATGCCTATGTTTAGGTCCTTTATGACCTTAATATACATTTGGGCCCCTAAACTATTAAAATACAAAGTTCTATGGAAATGCCTCTGTTTAGGTCCTTTAAGATTCTTTTGGGTCCCAATACTCTACAGGCAAATGCCTCGATACCATATAATTTTAGACTAGCTGCCTTTGGGCCCCTAAACTCTACACAAATACAAATTTTAGGCAAATGCCTTTATCTTTAGGTCCTTTATGCATTTGGGTCCCTAAACTATGCAACAAGGTTCTAGGAAAATGCCCAAACCTATATAGCCTTAGATTAGATGCCTTCGGGTCCTTAAACTCGAATACAAATTTCTAGCCAAATTCCTCTATGTTTAGGTCCTTTATGACCTTAAGATGCTCAAAATTATGCTTTTGGGTCACTAAACTAAAAAAAATGCCTCGATACTATAAGACCTTAGTTTAAACACTTTTGGGGCCCTAAACTCTAATACAAATTTCTAGACTTAGGTCCTCTGTAATCTTAGATGCCCTTTATATTTCCAGTCCGTGAAATTTAGGAATCGTCATCAGGATGACAAGGAACTAAAACAACACATTCTTTCGAGATACGCTTACGTCGATCAAGCGGAAGACGCTAAGGACCACAAACCGGTCACGCCCAAAACTGCAAGTTTATTATTTTGACCGGTCCCAAGTTGAGACCCACCAAAGGTCCTTTCGATAACTTTTTCTTTTTTCCCAGGAACCCAAAAAACTGATCCGTTATCGGGACAACAAGATCGTGAGTTTGAAAGGCGAGAAATACACCGAGGTTAAGAAAGATGACGAGGAAGGCGATGGTCCCAAGAAAATGGTCCTTGCCCAATGTCTAAAACCGACACGACAGTACAGGTTGCATTAATCCGAGGATTATGGTCCTAGGTCCCGAGTCTTAATCTTCGTTAAGTACAATTTTGCGAAGCCAAAGACGCAACTTTAATTTACGGATTTAACGAGAAGATTAAGTGTTCTTTTTTTATATGTACATTATCCGATATTTCGGAATCTCGATTAATGGTAACGCTTCGTTATGCTTTCGTCAATCTAGCGTAATTTAGACTTTAACCGGAAGTTAACGGATAACTTAACGTGGTTCCGAGGGATAAGTAACGATAGTTTTTTGCAGTTTGACTTTTAACGCTCGTTAACTTTATAGAAGACTAATATCTTCCGTTAACCTTACTCGCTAGACTTGCCCCGAGTTTTGCCCATAAACGATCAATTTATGATTGATGTCAAACCTTATCATTCCAGGAATGACATAAATCAGCTACACACCTGTCATGCCGAGCCCTTCGTTCCGGCATCGTTGACCGATTGTCATATTGTAACCAGTCGATTAATCCGGAATTGTAGCGTCACGCTTTTTTTTTATCCGAAATTTAAGTTAGGTCCTACACGGTTTGACTCGTCATTCTTGGAGTGATGTGATGCCCTAACCCGGAGCGTTAGTTACCGTAAAATGTGGATACTTTGGGGCACTTTTTTTGGGGGCTTTTGAAAAAATGTACGAACCGAAACTGATTTAAGTTAAATTATTTAAATCCTTCTTGTTCCAAATATGGCCCTAACTGATTGAAAGGTCCATTTCTGTTCTAAAGTACTTTAGGACCATTTTTTGGAATAAATTTTGGGAAAGGGCATTTTATCAAACACATTTAGGTCCTTACTTTTCGAGTTAATAAAATACAGGAGAAAAATGATCAAAATTTCAGGAAATAAGTTGTCTGGTTTTCTAAATAAGGCCTTAACTGATTAAATTGGTCCATTTCTGTTCTAAAGTACCTTAGGACCATTTTGTTGGGTAAATTTTGGGAAAGGGCATTTTATCGAACACATTTAGGTTCTTATTTACCGAGTTAATATAATATTCAGAAGAAAATAATCAAAATTTCATAAATTAGTTGTCTGGTTTTCCAAATAAGGCCCCAACTGATTAAAAGGTCCATTTCTGTTCTAAAGTACTTTAGGACCAATATGTGGACTAAATTAGAGAAAGGGCATTTTAACGAGCACATTTAGGTCCTTACTTCTCTAGTTAATAAAATACAGAAGAAAATTGATCAAAATTTTAGTAAATAAGTTGTCTGGTTTTCTAAATAAGGCCCTAACTGATTAAATGGTCCATTTCTGTTTTAAAGTACTTTAGGACCATTTTTTGGCGTAAATTTTGGGAAAGGGCATTTTATCAAACACATTTAGGTCCTTACTTCCCGAGTTAATAAAATATAGGAGAAAAATGATCAAAATTTCAGGAAATAAGTTGTCTGGTTTTCTAAATAAGGCCCTAACTGATTAAATGGTCCATTTCTGTTCTAAAGTACTTTAGGACCATTTTTTGGCGTAAATTTTGGGAAAGGGCATTTTATCAAACACATTTAGGTCCTTACTTCCCGAGTTAATAAAATATAGGAGAAAAATGATCAAAATTTCAGGAAATAAGTTGTCTGGTTTTCTAAATAAGGCCCTAACTGATTAAATGGTCCATTTCTGTTCTAAAGTACCTTAGGACCATTTTGTTGGGTAAATTTTGGGAAACTGCGTTTTATCAAACACATTTAGGTCCTTACTTCCCGAGTTAATAAAATATAGGAGAAAAATGATCAAAATTTCAGGAAATAAGTTGTCTGGTTTTCTAAATAAGGCCCTAACTGATTAAATGGTCCATTTCTGTTCTAAAGTACCTTAGGACCATTTTGTTGGGTAAATTTTGGGAAACTGCGTTTTATCAAACACATTTAGGTCCTTACTTCCCGAGTTAATAAAATACAGAACAAATAATCAAAATTTCAGGAAATAGTTGTCTGGTTTTCTAAAAAAGGCCCTAACTGATTAAAAAATCCATTTCTGCCCTAACCTACTTTAGGACCTTCTTGTTGGGGTAACTTTGGGGTGATCAGTGGTTGTTTTTCCAATCCGAGACCGATGACGTGTCCCAAAATATCCAAATTTTACGGTATTTTTTAAACACTACAAAGTTTTTAAGGCAAATTATTTAAATTTGTCTCCTTAGGACCTAATTCCAAATATTTAAAAGTTTAAAAAAGTAAAATTTGTTAGATTCGATGTTAGAAATGTTTTTGTCTTTTCTTCGTAGCTTCGTGAACATTCGAAGAAACTTAAAAACAGTTTCGTGTATTCAGCAATAGAACAATTTGTACAAAATACTCGCTTTTACGGATTTAGGAATCCGCCAAAATTTCCCCCAAATTCGTCGTTTCGTAAAAACGGTGTTCGTCGACAATTAATTGGAATTCGTAAAAGCTTAAAACTCAAACGTATTTATTGTTTACTATTTTTTAAGATAAAAATAAAACTAATTTATGGACTCGAACGGCTATCTGGTCTAAATATTTTGTGTAACGTACGATTTTTAAACTGCGGTTAGGTCCTTAACGTATGTTGGACTTAGCGGTCTTTAGAAAGCAGAGCGCAAGGGGCATCTTTCCGGAACCTACGATGGACTTCAGCGATGTGTTGCCAAGCATAAGATTTTGAAAATCCCGCTAGGTCCTCAACGTACAGAATGGGCATCTATCCTGAACCTACGGTGGATTTCGGCGGTGTGTTACGGAATGAAAAATACCCCAAACTGCTGTTAGGTCCTTAACATATGTTGGACTTAGCAGTTCTTTCTGGAACCTACGGTGGATTTCGGTGGTGTGTTACCGGACATCACATTTTCAAACTGCGATTAGGACCTTAACGTGCCGAGCTCTAAAAGCATCTTTCCGGAACCTTCTGTGGATTTCGGCGGTGTGTTACCGAACATCACATTTTTAAACTGCTGTAAGGACCTTAACGTACCGAGCTATAGAAGCATCTTTCCGGAACCAACGGTGGACTTTAGCGGTCAGAACGTAAGGGGCATCCATACGGAACCTATCGTGGTCTTTATCGGTCATCGCACAAGGGGCATCTACATGAATGCGGCGTATTACCGTTCAGAAAGTAAGGGGCAGCTATCCGGAATCTAAGTTGGACTTTGGCGGCGTGTTACCGAATGTAACATTTTCAAACTGCCGTTAGGTCCTCAAAGTACAGAAGCAATGGGCATCTATCCGGAACATACGGTGGATTTCAGAGTTCTGGTACCGAACATCACATTTTCAAACTGTTGTTAGGACACTAACATGCTCAGCGCAAGGGGCATCTACACGAAACCTACGGTGGATTTCAGCGGCATGTTACCGAATGTAACACTTTCAAACTGCCGTTAAGTCCTCAACGTACAGAAGCAATGGACATCTATCCAGAACCTAGGGTGGACTTTATCGGTATGTTACCGAATGTAAAATCCCTAACTAGTTTAGTTAGGGCCTAAACGTACAGAAGCAATAGGCATCTACACGGAACCTACGGGGGACTAAATTTAGCGGTCTTTACCGTTCAGAGCGCAAGTGGCATCTACACGGAACCTACAATGGGCTAAATTTAGCGGTGTGTAAGCAAAGGACATCTACGCAACATACATTTAGTATGCACAGCGCAAGGGCCTCTAAAGGCTCCTTCACACATTCACGTTTTGCCTACGTTTCGGCCTTATGTCGGAAGTCTGACGTCACTAGCAGACAACTACGGCACGACTCGAGTGAACGCAAGAAGACGCAAGTGGAATAGGATCGTTTCTATTTTGGACCAATGGGAAGAGACCTGAAAAAAAGCAGACGCTCTTATCTTGCATCGTGGATACGGAGGCAAGTTCATTTTATATTCAATAGATGGCGCTGCAAGCTACCACAGAACGTGAATGTGTGTAGAATGTTGCCGTAATTTTCAAGCCGTAAGGATGAAACGTAATGCCGAAACGTAGGCAAAACGTGAATGTGTGGAGCCTTTACGGAACCTACGGTGGACTTTAGCTGTATGTTACCAAACGAAAAATGCAAAACTTCTGTTAGGTCCTTAAAGTACGATGAACATTAACCGTCTTTAGCGTGCCGATCGCAAGCGGCATCTACACGGAACCTACGATGGACTTCAGTGGTATGTTATCAAAAGTAAAATTTTAAAACTTTTGTTAGGACCTTATGGTACGGCATCTACATGGAACTTACGGTAGACTAATTTAGCGGTCTTTACCGTTCAATTTTCAAACTGCAGCTAGGTCCTTCTCGCAAACCCCCGGCCGGAACTTCATCGTTCATAAACGCACTCGTGACAATCGTATCGAAAGTTTCGTTTTCCTTTAATATCGAATTGAAAATGAGATTAGCGGTAATAGCGATGATGATGATAATAATAATAATAATCGTAATAATAATAATAATAACTTCAAATCACCAAAGTTTTCCACTCGTCTTAAGCAATCTTAAAAATGGCGCGAAATCCCCAAAATCCGTTCCGCATCGTCGTCGTGTGGCACTTGCACTTTTTTTTATGTTTTATGTTTTTAAGTTTTAACTTACAGATGTATATACATACACGGATATGTACATCGACTCCTCCGAAAGGATTATATTTTTTTACGGATATATGTTTCGGATTCGAGCGGCGTTGTTCGTACTAAAGTTTTTTTGGGGGTGGGGGGGAGAAGAAGAGAGGGAGGGGGATGAAAAAGCTTTTGCTTACGAGAGTTATGGAGAGGAGGTTTGAGCAGTACGCGTAACCCACGAAAGAAAAAAAAAACCCACTTCAACTACTTGGGGCCTCGTCGGTTCCGAAAACCTCCCCGCATCCGAAAAACTTTGAAACGCAAAAAGGAAATCATAGAAGGTGAAAAAGGAAAAAAAAAAGGAATAAAGCGGTCCTACTTTCGTATCTTCCCCAAAACGGGAGTTGCGCTCGATATAAGAAGACTTTGCCACTAAGGATGCTTATTACTGGAATTATAAAACACGAGGATTTGCTTCACGACGGAGCCTCACGAGTCCGCTTTTTTTTCGTTTCGGGGGTCCTAAATACGATATAAGTTTTTGCTCTTTCTCCAGTTTGCGGTTGCGCCGTACTTTCTTGCGGAGCTTTTTCACACGGGTCCGTTGGGGCTCGGAACACCGACCGCGCTCACAAACTGCTCGCACGCTTCCATCGCTTTGCCTCTGTAAAAAACAAAAAAAGGAGAAACCGATGAGTACGTAAAATAAAACACGCTTAAGAGATTGTCTACATGAGAGCTGTTCCCCCGCTCCAGAAATTCGAGTAGTTTCCCCGCTAGAGAAATTCGAGTTGTTCCTCGCGCTCGGGAAATTCCAAGTCGTTTCCCCACTCGGGAAATTCGAGTTGTTTCCCCGCTCGAGAAATCAATCGCGAGATCGCGAAGATCAATCTTCGGAAAGGATCGAAAGCAGAAGTTTCATCGCCGGAATAAATTAACCGCGACTTTAAAATTACTCACCACTTCCCAGTAGATCCAATATTAGATCGTCCCCATCGATGTCAAACATTTCCAGTCTTTGGGTTTTATTGTACTTTTTTAACCCTTTTTTTCTGTATCATTGTGGCTTTGTCATGTTTTTAATGATGTCATTTTCAACGGGAGTCAGATTTCTGTCTTCTTTTCTTCCGCAAAAATTGTAATTGTATTAAATATAATGTCTTTTTTGGACCAGAGTGTTTGTATTCCTAAAATAACAGTTGTAGTGTTTCGTCAAAAAAAAAAAAAAAAATCTGAAACTAATTTTACCTTCGACCCGAGTGGAAGTTGAAAAAACATCTAATATGTCCCTATCTATTCGGTCGAAAGACTAACGATGAAAAAAGGAGTGAGCGGACAAAAACCCGAGGTAGAATTTCAAAATTTCAGAAGATTACTTTTGATTAGATCTCTGGTCCTTTCGCGCATTAGTGCTAAAAATTAGGAGTGGGAAGCTTTTAAATGTGGATAAATGGACACCTACTTTCATGATGGATTTGTTGGATTATTGCAGAATCGATCACAAAACAAATAACATGTAGAACGTGGCACACGAACTTAACACGTCGACAGGCAGACAAAGAGTGACCAAAGCAGCTCCCAAAAACCCCACTAATTTCGAAAACGTAAACTTTGAACCCTCATTAAAATTCGAGGAATGCATCGTTGGAATTAAACATCACGTTCGAGGTAAAAAGGTCAACATTCCAATCCCAAAACATGCCATGTACGAAACATGTTAATTAGGGCATAAATTAGCATAAAATTTGGATACTTTAAGGTTAAGACTTTGGGGCAGTTTTTGGAGTTTTTTTTTTACAGAAAATTCTGAAAAAGAGGTCCATAATTATGACCCAAAGCTACCATCGATTAGGTCCCTACTTCTCAAGGATCCTTTTCGAGTTAGATAACAACAATATACAGAATAAAATTATCAAAATTCAGAATTAAAAAAATTTGGGTCAATCAAAAAAAAAAAAAAAAAAAAAACGATGACAGGCCCAAAGTTACCTTCACTGGAACCCAAATTCCCGAAACAGGCCCTACGTCAATTTTCCTTTCCAACCTAAAAGTTGCGCTCACCTTATTTCCTCCATCTTGTTTTTATTGATCGTTTCCTGTCCGTTGGCGTTGTCCGCAGACGTGCAAGGGCCGTTTTCTCTGGAGCTTTCGCTGGCGGCACCGGCCGGCGTTTCGCTTTGAGACAAGTTGCGAATCAATCCGGACGTCAAAACGAAACTAGAAAACACAAGTTGGTCGAGAGTTTAAAAAGGCCCTAAAAACATTCGAGGCCATGGAGGGCCTAAACATCGACATCCTAAAATTCCTATAGTTATTTGGACACTTCATTGATTTTGATGGTTTTCTATGGTTCCTGTATCGACTTCTATGGTTTAGCTGTATTGACTGAACAATAGAAACCAATAGAAATTTTCTATTCATACCAATAAAAAACAACGTTCCAAATAACAATAGAAACTAATAGAGATTTCTATTGGTTTCTATTGTTATTTGGACACTTTAATGATTTTAATTGTTTTTTATGGTTCATGTATTGACTTCTATGGTTTAGCTGTATTGACTGAACAATACAAAACCATAGAAAACAATTGAAACCAATAAAACCAATAGAAAACAACGTTCCAAATAACAATAGAAACTAATAGAGATTTCTATAGGTTTCTATTGTTATTTGGACACTTTATTGATTTTAATTGTTTTTTATGGTTCATGTATTGACTTCTATTGACTTCTATGATTTAGCTGTATTGACTGAACAATAGAAAACCATAGAAAACAATTGAAACCAATAAAACCAATAGAAAACAACGTTCCGAATAAAAATTCCTGGATTGTCTGGATACAAGTGTGAAAACCCGGCCGGGAATCCAAAATTCTTTGGGACGCGACAACCCGATATTTAAGCCGCCGAAAACCTTTTCGCAAACTCAAAAGGGGCACACTCGTAAACCTCGTAGCCCTTAATGCTAAAAAAAGTCTCGTAACAAAGGGCACGTCTTTACCTAGAGGAATCCGGAGCTTGACAACCGTCTTGCGAGGTATTTGGATGTTTCGTGACATCGACTTGAGGTTCGGCGGCAGAGGCAGCGGGATTATTCGAATGTTTTTGTGGGTCTCCGTTTCCGGCGTACGGGTTTGATTGCCTATAAAAAAAAAGCTCGACGGTTTATAAAATCAAACCGACGATTATTTTTTTTGTCTACGAGGTTAATCGTGAGTTTTACGTACTGTGAATCAACCGCAGCGGATGTCAATCTAGTTTTGCACTGTTCGATCATTCCCTCCTTGAACATCGTCGGCTGCGGCGCGGCCACGATGTCTGCCGGTAAACCAGCTGCGGGGAAAACAAAAGGACCGACATGAGCTCGGCAAAAAAGTAAAACTACATTATCGATAACGCTACGGTTCGGCTTCTCACTTTGAGCATCCTTTATAATTTTAAAATAGGCATCTTCGGAGGTCTCCATCGCGACCGGAGCGGTTCCGCCAGGTTTCTCGCTACTTCTGCTACTACTATAAAAAAAAAAAAAATCACGACGCAAGTAGAGTACTTTGAAAACTCACGAGACAGTCGAAACCCAAAACTCCGGCTTTTAGTCGGATAACATCATCGCGGAACCGAGATTCAGATTTTTCAAGCTCCTTTAATCCTAATTTTAGCGGCCCTAATCGAAAATGCCGACAGCCTCTAAAATTGCTCCGTCTCGCGGATTACTTATGCCGATGATGTCGGATGCGATAATATTCAAAACTGTTACCTAGAGAAGTTAGACGGCGAATCGAAACGTGAAAAACTTGCGAAATCGGCCCAATTGGAATCTTGCGACGTCTGCGCTGCTACTGCTACACTAGGTTGTGCCGGATCCGTCTGAGATGGACTTTCCCAAGGGTTTCCGGTGTCCATCGGAACTGCATCAAAATTGGCTGTCCAGCCTACGAAAAAACAGAAATTTCTCAGTACGACTCGAACACGGCAGGCCCAAGACGGTCAGAGCCCCAGTGATCACAAGAGTAGGATCATAAAGCAAGTTGTCCCATTCTCCCCGGATTAAGAAGTTTAAAAACTCCGGTTTGATGATCGCATGCTGGATTTATGTTTTTTTTTTAAAAAAAACATGCGAATCCCGAGCCGACAAATTACTCGGCATAAGAAAACGAGTGAAATGTTACCAGGCTCTACAAGACTCGGCCCGTCACGCTCTTTTTAAGAAGCGTGGGGTTATTTCGTGATAATATTTGTTAGTACACAAGGTAGCATCCCAATTCCGTGTTATGTTAGGAATACCTTAAGTTGACTTTATAAGTTGTTTTATATCCGGAATAATCAGATAATTACCATCTCCCTGATCAACTTCCATTTTGGTCTCTTCCCCGGTGGGTGCGGGCGTGCTGCATAATACTGGCACCGGTTTAGCGTCTTCGTCTCCTTCGGAATCAGTGCTGTGACTGCTTCCCGCTCTCGTCGTCCGTGGCGTGGCACTCGAATCCATCCTAACTCGTAATAAATGTATCGAAAGGTTAATTTCCAACAATCGGACAAGTAACTAACAGCCGTCTTAGGCCAGTGGTCTCCAAATATTTGCACATCCTTTACTTACCAAATTGCTTTTTAAAATTTTTACAAATTGGGTTCCATCGTTAATTTATATCTAGCAACATACTTTGGAGACCATTGTCCTAGACTAACGGTATCGATAACATCTCATTATTAATATCCCGATAATTAACGGGTGACGAGAGGAACCGAGAGTCTGATTCGACTGGAATTTTAAGGAAGCTTTGAAATTTTGAAACCTTAAACCGTAGTTTGTCCTAAAATTTCAAGGAGTCTTCAATCGTGAAATTTTGAAAATATTTGGGTAGAGTACTTTGATACCCATTTAAAAAACCAAAAAAAAACCACGGGTATATCTACTATAGTTTCAAAAAAATTCTTAGACTACGAGTAAACTCGTATTTAAGTGTTTGACGAGTACCCGCTTTCGTTAAGAATATTTTAAAGTTTAAATAACCGAACGTATTAAATTAAAGCCAAAAAAAAAAAAATTATTTAATTCATAAACTACACAAACGTACTCGTTAAAGATAACGAAATCCCAACATTGTAAAAGCCGGCAGAAATTCAGGAAAAAGATTTGTTGGGATGTCGAGCGGGTATTAGGTTCGGGAACGAGATTCCCGAACCCCTCGTCAAATTTTAACGAACATAAGGGCAGGCATTAAGGAGAATTCAAAACGATTGGCCAACGCACCCGGGTCGAGCTTCGATGATGGTTGATAAGATAACTTCCTGCTCCTTGTCGTCCCAGATGTCTTCGTCGCTGTCCGTGCTGTCGAGGTGCGGGATACGTTCTTCGCAAACCTGTTGAAACAAAGCTCCTCTCTTGAAAAAAAAACAAAAAAAAACAATAAGACGTTGGTATCGTGCCGACATTAGCGAATAAAAAAAAAAACACCCGAGACCCGATATAACATGTCTCTGTTGCGGTTTAAGGGCCCAAAGGCGACTAAGGATAAAGAGGGACCAACCGGTTGCGATTTGATCATATAGAGGGACTAACCGAGTAATTTATACGCATAAACGCAAGTGACAGAAAGGACCCTAGACAGACAGGACCGCGCCAGATATTAGAATCTCCGGATAGTCGGGAATTATGCGTACAATTTGTGCAAATGGACCCAAAAGTTTCCTTTACACAAGATGATATTCAAAATAATACATAAAATGCCCTAGGAGTTGCCAGGAAGTCAGGATTTCAAAAAGCGCCCCTATAATCGGGGTTTGTATAACAGGCCCTTACATAATTAGTATAATCAGGGCCCTTTAGGGAGTGCTGAATTAGTCTAAGAAGGGCTTCTAACAGGGTTGGGCCCAAATTAAGCTTTAAAAAGGCCCCGAGAGTTCACGGCTCGACATCGACGGAGACAAGAGCCCTTAGTCTAACGAGGTTTTAAATTCGACTTGGAACGGTATGGACCCTTAAGTTTGCTTTACACAATATCACATTTAAAATAATACATCAACGGCCCTAGGAGGTGCCAGGAAGTCAGGATTGAAAGAAGTGCCCCTATTATTAGTCTAAGAAGAGCTTCTAGCAGGGTTGGGTCCGAATTAAACTTTAAAAATACCCGAGAGTTCATGGTTAGTCATCTACCGAGCCAATAAGAGCCCCTTTCTCCACCAGGGAACTCGGATCAACCACTATCACTGGTAAATTTTAATTTAGAAGGGAACCTAGGCAAGGGCAGGTCTAAGTTTTCTGGAAAAAAAATATCGTAAAATTGGTAGTGAGAATTGCCTCGGAAAAAAATAGACACCCGGTGGACGGGGCTAAAAAAAGAGAGGGAAATTTTTGAAGGGCCCTAAGAAGCTTGTAAGCGGACCGCAGCCTGGTTTCGAAATTGAACAAAGGTTTTTTTTAAGGACCCCCGAGACCCGTGTTATATCGGGCAGCGGGCCGGGTTCAAAAATCGTATCCACGAGAGGGGGATATAAAGCACTCACCGCATCTTCCTCGGCGGAAATGTCGAAATTGACGGTGGTAAGTCTTTCCAAAGGCGCTCTGCGAGGGGATAAGAAGGAGAAACAGACGATTGTTGTTTTTTCGGCTGGATGGCAGAGAGTGACGTCCACTTTCCGCCCGGCCAATCGGGTGAAAGAAAGGACGTCACGCACAATCTGAATCTTACTTACGTCACGTTCTCTTCGTGCTCTCCAAACTCGTCATCATCGAATCCGAACTGATCAATAAAATTACTCGTCATTTGTTGCATCTGATAATCAGAAAAGGCCTGAAAGACCAGGCCAAATTATGCATGTAAATACACCCAGCGCATGCGAGGGATGTCGGGATGGAAGGATAAAAAATAAAACAGAGGAGAGGTAAGGGACCCCCCGTTCCCCCATTATCCTGTTTTCAATTTTGTGCCGAGCTACGCAAGTCCCGTTATCCGAAAAACGCCGGTTCTGGGCGACATCCGCACATCAAAATCGTACGAGGGCTCGTGTGCCGCAAACACAAAGTTTTCTCGAATTCTTATGCCTTAGACACTAAGCTTTTCTCGTCGTTATAAACTATGTCAAGGAAAATATTCCGAGAGGCCCTTTTTTAAGGTTAATCCGGGAAAAATATACTTGACTCTTCATTTGGCTCCGTACAATTACAATACGGTGGGAATATCAAGTCACCAAAAAAAAAAGAAACAAAAAAAAAGCACCGCATTCCCCTAACGAAAGTTATGCTAAAGTATGAAATACGGATTTCGATCTGGTCACAGAGTACGGAGCTTCCGACGTCACAGCATTAGCGACAATTATCATCCATTTTAGCGGAATCGAGGCGGGATTTAGTCGCAGAAAAGCAGTCGATACACATGCGTCGTTTTGAATCGTTTTGTTAATTGAAATCAATTTTAAATTAATTTTGGAATAGTGCTAAAACTCTCATTTGATATTAAGTTCCGGGAACAATATCATCGACATCCCGTGTTTGTGGGACAAACATCAGGACGGATTACAAAAACGGGGAAATGCCGAAGCTGCATTTTTGCTAGTCTGTGGATTATAAAACATAAAATTTTTGCGATAGAAAATTCTGGCAATCCGTAAATACAAAAAATACTTTAAAAACAAAAACAAAACAAAAAAAAAACGGTTGTGGAGCAGACGAAAAAAAGGTACGCCGTGTTGCTTTTATGATTCACAAAACTCGACATTTCAGTGGCATCGTGAGAACGGGGCTCAACTCCGAGATTTCTCGTTTATAAAACTTTCAGTTTACAGGGTACGAGTCTACGTACAATTTCGTAGTGCGGACATCTCCTACAACCCGCCAAATATTTAACCGAATCTGTTATCGGCTGGTTTTATCCATTTTCTGACCACATCTGCTTTAAAAAACTTGCGCCTCCAAAGATTTAAAAAGCCGAACTAGGATAACGTCTGTCGGCGAACCAAAATAATTGGGACGCCCCGATTTCAAAGAATGAAAATACCGAGCCACACACGGAGAGGAGGACGAGGAGGTGAAGTAGGATTAGGAGTAGGAAGAAGAACGACACGAAGTTTAAGGATCCATGCAAACGGAGCATTCCAGGGTCACCAAACGTGTCGCGAACCGGATATTTTCTCACCTGCTGTAACGCAGTCTCGTGCGGGAAAGGATTGGCTTCTTCGTAGTCTTCAGATTTAAACTGCAAATTGGGAGCCCCAACCTAAGGTCAAGTTTAACCAGTTTTGACTCTCCCTAAAAAGCCACAAACAACGAGCTTGGTGCGGCCTCAAGTTCGTAAACGGCAGGTTTTTTACTTACGGGAGTCACCAGGTTCTTCTTGTTGATTTCCGTTAACACTTCGGTCGTGAACACCTCCCACCTGGTCTGGACGTCTTTAGGAAGATCTAAACGGAGGAGGAATTAGGACCCATTCTCAACTTCTCCGCTCAGACACGAAAGATCCGACTTACCTCTTAGCCTTTGCTCTATTTGTTCGCTATTTGGCCCTTTTTCTAAGTTGTGAATAATGTGATTGGTTATAGCGGTCAAGTGTCCCATGTACCCTCGCCGGTGACCGTTGGGTTTCGCCCTGAAATCGACAAAAATGTCTGTTAATCTGATGTTTCGCTTCGGAGAGGGATTTAGAGAGGTGAACCGTAAAATGAGGATACTTCGGACAACTTTTTGGCGTGTTTCGGGACTTCCGAAATCTCCCATTTTACGGTACGATAGCAGCATCGATTCGATCGCACTTACTCTTCTTTATCGTTATCTTCCCAAGCATCCAATATCCTGTTGATGAGCCTACACTCGATAAAGAGCTAAAGAAAAAAATATCTAAATTAGGAGGATGAGCCAGAAAGTCACGATACGTTAAAAAACCGAGATGTCGGCGCATCGCTTACATTGTCTAAAAGAGGATTAATTTGTTGTCCTTCTCCGTCCTTCGACGGCCCGTTGGAAAGTATGACACCTATACATTGTTCTACTTGAGTATGGAGAAAGTTGTTCCAGGAATATTGAAAGAAAAGGTTCTTGAAATACGAAAAAATAACGAGAGTGAATTAACCGTGATCGCAGCGAGAGGGTCACAGAGTCATTCCTTCTTACCAGGAGAACTTCTATGGTTCCTAAATTGACGAGTTCTACGTTCACGGCATGTACGTTAGCGAACAGAAGCGCCGAGATCAAACGCGACAGATGAATGCGAGTACTTCCGAGAGGCGGATCCAAAATCCCTACGGTGGTAGAGATCGGTTGTTTCTGAAACCGATAAACGAAGCTGCCATCAGGTTTCGAGTAAATAAATTCGATCTAACCACGCCGAGTGATTTCCCAGCAAATAAACAAAAGATTTTTCAAAAAAACAACTCCGTGTCGTTACCTTTGGTGGATCGATTAACAATTGGTGGAAATCTTTAACCCTCGGTAGAATCGCAGTCACGGTAAGGGCGAGCCTTTGCCTTAACTTCTCCTCGTCTTGCGGCGTCATGATTTCCTGTGCCTCTGGCCGAAAGTACATCGATGATTGTTCGATTTGCTGCTGTTGCGAGTTGAGCCTAAAAACGTTCGTCAAAACAATAAAGTATTCTGCTACGATAGCCATAAACGCATCATCTCTCGAAATCCCGTTGTACGAACCCCGATTTCTTCACTTCCAATAACGTGAGAAGCACTAAGATCCCGTTAACTAAAGCACTTTCGTTTTTGGTGCTGCCGAACATGTGTTCGAGGAGCTCTGTGATGGCTTCCGCGCTGTGGATACAAGCAAAAAAAAATAGACGCGTTTTAAGCAAACGTCCATTTATAAACTAGATCAGCACAAATCCGAAAAGCAAAATATTTCTGTACTAACGATTCGATCGTTTGCAACAACGGATCCGACTCCAGCTTCTCTTGCATCTGAGTGTGTCGCTCTCTCGCCATGCGTATGATGTCGCACAGCGCTTGCGAGGCGTTGCAGTGTCTTTCCTCGTCGATGCTCGGGTCTATTAAGCTGGTTAAACGATGGACAGTCTGTTGCTGGTTTAGCCACTGAATAAGTAAACAAAACTAGTCAAACACGAGCGGCTACACTTTTCCGTTTATTTTTACGCATTACCTCCTTAAGTCATTCACATTAAAACATTTAAGTCTTTTAATCTTTACAATAAGCCGTTATCGGATTTCTAATACCGAACAACTCAGTCACCATTCCGAATAAAGCTCTTAAAATCTCAAAAAAATTAACTTCACTTTGAAATACGAGCGTATTGTCAAAGAAATAAATTAACTTTTCAATTTGAAACAAGTCCATTTGCTTACGTTGAGAATGTCGAGGCGCAATTTGGCATTTTCTGGGCAAGTGACTAGTCGAAGCAACAAATCCATGATGGCCGACGTCCTCAAATGACTCATTATTTGGTTAACAAAATCCTTGGTTTGAAGGAACTCAAAAGTCTGTATTTCAATAAAGTTACAAACAAAAAAAAACGGATGACACATCAAAAAATATAATGCTCGTTAACTGGCGAACGTAAAGCAAGTCGCACTTACCGTTTCAGTCTTCCTACTAATTAGAATGCCTATAGTTTTACTAAAAAAACTAGCGAGTAGCGGATTTAACGGCTTCTCAGATTCCAGAAAGCTATACAACTTATTCAACAAGCCTTTATCGTTAGCGAGGGATTCGTTAATTTGTGGAACGTCCGAAGTCAGCAGTTCCGTTGCTATATTGGAATACCTACAAATAACCGTTAAATAAATCCGATTGTTTAGCTCGTAGACATAAAAAGCCGGCGTAATTTATACGTTGAATTTCCCTAATAATTAAGTAATCAAATATTACTTACTTGTACCGTAATTTTTCATCCAACTCATCGGGAGGCTCGCTGATAACTAAATTTACCATTTCAGTCATTATGTCTGGATTTATCAAACTAAATCGAAAGACGAGAGAGAACAAGAGTTGTGATATCATGATATCGACCGAAAAATGATTGAAATCAAAATTACTTACAATTCAACTAATGATTTATTTTGTGCTTTACATTCCTGCAAAATATCGTCCTCGTTCATCAACTCTTGAAGAGTAACATTCTGTAAATGTGTGATAAAATGCGTGTATTTAATGTTTTGAGTTTTTTAATTTTATAAAGTAAGATTTTACGATTAAACATACCTCTTTCTCTAATATCGTCTCTATATGAGAGGTGGATATGAGATTAAATTTCCAGAACATTGCGATTCTAACTGCGAATCAAAACACAAAAAGTAAGAAATGTTTTAGCAACTTACCATAATTTTTTAAACATAATTAAATTATGTTAAAACTATCGAACTTCACAATTAACAAAATACGCTAACTAATTTTCCATTTTTAGGCAGATATAACTATCTGAATAGTTACAATTTTAAAATCAAATTATTTACGCGTAAAATAATGTGAGACTGCAATTGTGACATCTCAAGATTTAGCTTACAAGAGATGAGGCTTACGCTTCAGTACGGGCCTGAGACTCAATCTTGAGTTTAATCTTAGTAGAGACCAAGCTTGATCTGCAGTTTGGGGAGTAACTGTGGTACAGTACAGGGGTCATATTTGGCTATCTTGTCAATCTTGAGCTCATCTTGGCCATTTTTCTGAGCACTTGTGGTTTGCATCTGAGACTTGAGAGGCAGCTCGGTCTCAAGCTCACGTAATTTGGGCAACTGTGGTACAGAGGTCAATCTTGTGTTTAAGATTGGGGTGAAGCTTAAATGAGGTCAAGTTTGAGCTGCAGTTAGATCAGCAGCTGTGGTACGGGGGCAAGTGCCATGATTTTGACCTTGATCTCTGTACCACAGTTGCTCAAATTGCATTATAAGCTTGAGACCGAGCAGCGCCTTAAGTCCCAGATGCATATCACAGCTGCACAGAAAAAAATAGCCAAGACGAGCTCAAGACTGTGACAAGACAGCCAAATGTGAGACTCAAGCTTGAGATGAGCAGCTGTGGTATGGGCCTCATTGTCGAGCATCATAGTAACAGGAAACATATTTGCTATGAAGACTTAAAAATTGGAATTTATAATTATGTAAAAGACAATGCAAAGTGCACTCTTAATTATTAAACTATTAAATCTTTGACTTATGGAAATCGCAGTCTTGAAACTCGACACAACAATCCCAAATAACGGCATGTAAAGTAATTTTGGCAAACATTTTGGTTTAAAGCAACAACACAAAACCAAGTTGCGGATAACTATAACTTGTTCACGATGCAAATTTACATCCTTCACTTAAAATAATACCTATTAAAGATAGATTATTACTAAATGTATACGTTAATTGTCTTGACACTGTATCAGCAGTCTAGTGCACTGAATGCACACGTATAACTAGATATTATATACCCTCATTAATATCATCGACATGTGATAATTAGACGTTGAACATGCGATAAAAACGACAAAAGATTAGTAAAGGAAGAAGAAGAATTAAAAAAAAAAGTACAAAACTAGGCCTAAAAATATTTTTCACGTAAATTCCTTTTTGAAACATTCGATGTTTGTGTCATTGTTTCTCGTAACAAATAATGAGTTATAACTTACGGTTGTTCACATATGTAAGCGTTGTAATGCCAACCTTACTCTCGGTCAATGTCGAGTATTAAAACAAGTGAAATTAATGGAAATTTTAATGAAAATTCGGATAAAGTTCAGCCGAAAATAGCACAGAAATGGCGACATAGGAAATCGACATCCCATAATACTACGAAATTTCATGAATAGAACGAGATATGACGAGAACGGAGTTTTTTTGATAGCCTTTCCATTCATAGTCATAGAAGCTTTAAAGTAGCGCTACCTCAGCGCTATACAACCGCTACAGAAAATAACAACAGCGCCATCTAGATCTATGTTTGCATTCGGATTCTCCGTATCTTTGTTTTTCTTGTTCTATACACTGAATAAATTAGTATACGGATTATCGGTAATCCTGAATTCGGATTCTCCGTATCTTTATTTTTCTTGTTTCAGCTGTGTATTAACACCAAATTAATTATTATCCACGTTAGCATTCGGATCCTCCGTTTCTTCTTTATTCTTGTTCTATAATCTCCTTCTGTTATTGCCTTGACCAGAGCTATTCTGAATTCGGATATTCTGTTGCTTTGATTTCTTGCCTAATCCCTATGCTATAGACAGAGTTCGGATATTCAGTTATAGGATAGAATTTAGAACTTAAAATGGGCGGGAAGAAATTTAAATGGTTAATTAATAGTTAATATCATTTTGTGATAGTTTAAGCACAGTTTTAAACAAGTAATTCAAAGTTAAACCAAAATTTAACACACTATAAGTGTAAAATACATCAATCCTGGATTGACAGTCATACACACGATCATTCTTGGACTGAATGGCTAGTTTCAGAAAACGGGCATCCGAACTACGCTAACGATAGTTAAAATATAACAATTCTCTGAGTAACTGCGAGTGAAAAGAGAACAGCCCAGCAACGAAGCTTCCGCTGGAGTGAGTAACACTGGAATGACACACACACACAGTCATTCTTGGATTGAATGGCTAGTTTCAGAAGCCCTGCATCCGAACAACGCTAACGATAGTTAAAATATAACAACGGAATCTCTGTTAATTATCGTTCGCTTTATTTTATCTCATTTTGTGACGATTCCGATGAGGCTTTTGGTTTCAATTGTCATTTATACAACACATGGCACAACAAAATTACATGTTCCGAAACAATACGCCACCACCCGCGCGCTTCCAAAAAAATCTTCGTATACCCGCGCAAAAAAAAAGCCCAAGATTTGTACGAAAAGTATACAAATTTCTGAAATACTCCAAAATCGTTGCATTCGATCAAAAAACGAAGATGAAAAAACTGAAATAAAAACCACGAGAGCGAGCAAAACAAAAAAAAAAACATAATAAATTAATCACGAATCGCCCCGAAAAATCGAATAATAAATACCTATAAATTAAAAAAATACACAACAGAAAACACAATTACGGAGTTGTTCGTAGTCTCGAGCACGGTAGCGGGATGACCGGAGACATTTACCGCGGAAAAGGCCTCGTGAACAGTTCTCGACAAGTCCAGACTAGTTCTCGCAAATCCACGACATGTCCAGATCTGTTCGGAACGGTCCTTTTCTGCCGTTCCTGTATCGGGCATCGCACTTCCGAGTTGCGATTCGCTTCGGGGACCTACGAGAAACTCCGCATCGAGAATTAAAACGTAAAACGACAAATAAACCGAACATAAAATATTTCACTCGAAACATACTCGAAGACGTACCCGGCAATGTTACATTTTTGTTCCTAAAAATTACATGTTATCGAAAAATTTAACATCGAAGGTACAAGTCGTTTAAGTTTCCGAGACTTTCGCGTGTTTAATTAAGCGCAAACTTAACTTAAGACCGAGTCGTATACCCGCTACGTTGGACTATGCCGAACACGTTAAATTTTTCTATATCTGCCATGTTAAATTTAACGTGTTAATTTAAAATGCCAGATATAGAAAAATTTAACATGTCCGGCATACGAGAAAAACCATCGCAAATATACAAAAATATGAATAGATAAAAGTTAACATGGCATCATCGGTTAAGTGAAAAATAAACATGGTAGGTATAGGACTAGGTCTCAGTTGAAAGGTCATGGACCCAAGTTAAACACGGCTAAAAGGGAAAAAAGAACAAAAAAAGTAATCACGGTGAAAGGGGCGAGTTCACAAAGGGCATAATTTGCGTTACCGCTGACTATCGTGTCCTAGCACTAAGTTGGGGGCATGATATGAAATAAGAAAGGGCCATTCTTGTTACAAAGTGCCCATTCCTTTTCAAATCTACCCGTATAACGAAACGCCCGTTCGAATGAAGCGCGAGGGCGTAGCGTGAGATCAGGCGGTGCGTGATAACGAACCTAAGTCGAGCTTGAAATTGCAGTACCCGGTCCCAGTCAACAGAGGCCCCAAAAATTGGAATACAGCGACAACATTGTTAGTTACATCACTTCTTTTCTGATGGCAGACCAGGTCTACGCGCTACAGCCGTAGAAAGGCATGTTATCCCCGTACGAGAGATTTTTGCAATAAAAAGCCTCGAGCAGCCGGAATGCCATGGTGAAAGTATAGCATTCCAGCTGTCGGAGCTTCCGGTAGCCTCAATCGAGATCCGATCGTACGGCTGGCAGACCATGTGGTCACGCTACAGCCTTAACAGAGCATGTTATCACCGTACGAGAGATTTTTGCAATAAAAAGCAACAGGCGGCTGGAATGCCATGGTGAAAGTATAGCATTCCAGCCGCCGGAGCTTCCGGTTGCCTCAATCGAGATCCGATCGCACGGCTGGCAGAATATGTCTTTACGCTACAGCCGTAAAAGGGCATGTTATCCCCGTTCGAGAGATTTTTGCAATAAAGAGCCTCGAGCGGCTGGAATGCCATGGTAAAAGTATAGCAATCCAGCCGTCCGAGCTTCCGGTAGCCTCAATCGAGATCCGGCTGGAACGTGAAGATGCGTGATGTAAATAACAAGTGTTCGCGGCATATAAATATGTGTGGGTATCGCGGTAAAGCTTGAAATTGCAGTACCCGGTCCCAGTCAACAGAGGCCCCAAAAATCGGAATACAGCGACAACATTATTAGTTACATCACTTTTCTAATGGTCTCCGCGCTACAGCCGTAGAAGGGCACGTTATCCCCGTACGAGAGATTTTTTTGCAAAAAAAAGCCTCAGGCGGCTGGAATGCCATGGTAAAAGTATAGCATTCCAGCCGTCAGAGCTTCAGGTAGCCTAAATCGAAATTCGATCGTACGGCTGTAACGTGATGTACATAACAAGTGTTCGCGGCATATAAACATGTGTGGGTATCGCGGTACGGCATTACCAAAAAAAAAAAAACCCACCCCAGACTTAACAGTTCCCGATCCGCAAAAAAATTCATTTAAAAAGCATTTAATCGATGCGGATACCGATTTTGATTTAATCTACGGGTCGATCGTTAACTCCCAAAACACGATTATAAATATATTATGAATAATAACGAGGTGAGAACGTGCTCGGGGAAAACTCCGGGATTCCCGAGTGGTTATTCAAAATCCGTAGATTTTGAAAATATATCGTGGAGCCGAAAGTTCCGCAACTCGGAAACCGAGAAAAATTTAAAAATCCGTGAGATGGAAGCATTTGTCACAACATAAAATGAAACATGTTGTCGCTGCGGGATAGAAAAAAACAAAAAGAAAAACGGTACGTCGAGAGTAAATTTGAGCCACTGGACAAAGACGAGACACGAGAAGAAACAAAACGAGTAAAAACACTCGGAAACACAAATTTCTGGAAAATCGTAGTGTAAAAAAAATGGTGTTACGCGTTGATAAGGTAAGGAATAACATGAAATCGTGCAAATTGTAAATTTACCACACACAACGGTCCTTTGAGAAAAAACAAAATTAAAAAAATGTTTAGTTATGATTCGTAAAAAAGCTCGTATTTGTTTTTGCATCAAGCACGATTAGCAAAATCAGAACCACGGGCTAGCGCTAAACGGTCCTTGAGCAATCATCTTTACGCGCAGTTACGTTTATAAAAAAAAAAAACTGGAAGTAGATATAAAATAAAAATTAACGTAAAGATGTCGGATTTGAAAAACGAAGGGGTACGAAAGGAAGGTTAAACATAACGGATAAGTTTTCGATCAACAGATTTCCTCGGATATCAAGCCGGAGATAAAAATTTAAAGCCCGTTATTTGAGACGTGGTTCAAAATTGCATATCGAAGGGCTATTTTCCTCCTCGTACATTATTGGCACGAAACTGAAAAACCTTCCACGACTACGGATTCATAAATTTGCAAACGAGGGACGGATGCGAATGTGTGATTTTGTTTGCTCGGCTACGTGCAAAAGCCGGCAAAGAGAAAAAACGAGTGGTGGACAAAACAAACCGGACAAACAAACAAAAAAGTGGAGGAGGTGAGATTTTTGACTGCAGTTTTTTAAGTTTTGTAAATTTGGGGAGGGTGAGCGGACCAGAGGCCGAGAGGACAAGTGGACGAGAGGTACAGGAGATGGTGAGAGAGGAAAAGAGGTTCAGACAGAGAGAGAAAGAGAGATCCTAAACGGATCCATTTGTTCCGAGATTTTCTCTCGTATCGAGAAAAAAAAAACAATCACAGAGTAATAATCAAATTGTCCATATAGAAGTAGTAGTATTAATAGTTAATAGTGATAATAGTAGTAGCACGATTAATCATGGAAATAATAATAATAATAACAAATCTTGATTTTATATGGAATAATATTTTTAAAAAAATGCAGCATAATGTGGTGTCCACTTATGTGTGGTAAAAAATGTTTCGATTATGCACGCCTATTGCCCACGATAATAAAAAAAAAACAATACTTATTTTGTAGATGAACACATTTTCACACGCATACTCCCGAGAGAAAAAAAAAACAAAAAAAATATATATAATGGACACATCATCATCATCATTCACACTCTTATTCAAAAAACTACCGAAGAAAAAAAAAACGAAGAAAATAAAAAAAAAGAAAAAAAAAACAATTTAGGAAGGTCTAAGTTTTGCCGTTATTAATGGATTAATTGCACCACGTTTGCCAGATCCGACGTTTGTAAAACCGCATCCCTTTGCTGTATACACTCACTTATTAGTTCCTCTTCGGACGCTATTCGGTGCTGCGGTTGAGGTTGCGGCTGCGGACTCACCGCCGCGCCCTCGTTGGCGGGCATCTCCACTTTCACTTTGGTGCATATACACGGTTTCCAAAGGCGGTCGTCGACCAGGACCACTCCGTTAGGACCTTTGAACACGATGCCGCAACATACTTCGACCCTGAAACACAAATCAAATCTTTAGAAACTCGGAACTTCAAACTTTTGCGGTTTTTTAAACTAACACGCTACCGTAAAACGTGGATAGTTAAGCCCCGTTCTCACGTCTCGGCACTAGCGGCAATTATCACCTATTTTAGCGGGATTTTGTCGCTGAAAAGCAGTCGATACACATGCGTCGTTTTGAAAGTTTATTTGATAATTTAAATCAATTTTAAAATAATTTTGGAATAGTGTTCAACTCGCTTTTGATATTTTTAAGTTCTGGGAACAATATCCTCGACATCCCGTAGTTTGTGGGACAAACATCAAGTGGATTACAAAATCGGAAAAATGCCGAAGCTGCATTTTTGATCGTCTGTGGATTATACGGCATAAAATATTTGCGATAGAAAATTCTGGCAATCCGCAAGTACAAAGTTTCAAAACGACGCATGTGTATAGACTGCTCTTCGACGACTAAAATCTCGCCTTGATTCCGCTAAAACAGATGATAATTGGTGATGTCGGTGTCCACGGCCGTTCACACGATGGCACTGACGCGGCATTCGATGTCCTGGAGTCAGTGTTCCGACATTAGTGACATCGTGAGAACGGGGCTTTAGTTTCCGAATTGACGAAGCACTCGGGATTTAAGGTCAGATACTGTCTAGTGAATATATTTCACGAAGAGAAGTCTTTCAACTTACGAGTTCGTCATCATTCCTCGTAATCCCGAACGCATGCTCTACTCGTACAACCCCGTGCCAAGATATTCGTAAACGCAACTCACTTTTTCCAATAGCTCATGTCGAGGAAGGAGCTTATTTTGGTCGAGCTCTGGACCTTTTGTTTTTTGAAAGGACGTGGCTTAATGACCACCGCGGCTGGCATAGAATCGTCGGAAGCATCGCTGGGAGTGGGACTGGGAGCCAAACTCGGAGGCATGGATGCGCCGAAGGACGACTGGTCGCTCAGGAAATCTTCGCACACTAAAAGTAAGAAAACAAGTCGGATGTCAGTAAACGAAATATCAACGGCAAGTCGTGCCGAGCTCGCAAATCTTACCCGTCACATCGTCCGAAAGACCTTCGGGACTATCCAGTTTTAGACGTTTGCTACGATGGCTTTTCCTAGAATGTCTTTTGTTGATTTTCGATTTGCTTTTGTATTTCATCATGGATTTCGTGCCTGGACCCGCTCTGGCATCTACGACCTGCGAGATTAGACAAACGTGATTTTAGAAGCGCATTTTCATCCGTGTAAAAATTAAAACTCGGAAGTGTGAAAAATATAAATTACGTGGTGCCAGTCTCTGCAAGTCCCGGGCGGCAGCTTTTTCCAGCGTTTGACCAGCAGCACGCAGGCATTGCAAATCTCTCCCGATCTCTTCTCGGTGATCTTAAAACAAGATTCGAACTCCGGTTCGTACTTTTTGCTGTCCGTAAAGCGGGAACTAGACGATTTGGCTTTGCAGATGCAACATCCGTTCACCGAACGATAAATCTTTGGCTTGTGAAAACTAAACATCGTGATGCTACGCTTTCACGATGTATTTAAAACCTGCAATAACAATAAAAGAAAAAATTATAACTTAAAAAATCTGTCGCCAACTTCAATCTCGGCAGGATGACATCTACGCACTCCCTCGATTTTCAACCGCGAGCCGCGAATCCAAATTTCCTTCAGACGTTACACAAACAAATCTGACAGTTTCGGCATAATACGTGTACGGCTACAATTTCTGACAATATTGGAATGACGAGTTACCACGTCTAAGACCGACAACTTTAAGAGCGTAGAATTATGATCTGGAACCGACTTTCTACAAACAAATCGGATAAAAAGATCCAGGACTTTTGGCAAAGTCCTAGTTTTTGGCCTGACAATCCTGACACAGCCACAACTTCTGACAATCCTTGAATGACAAGTACTGGTTGACATACCAGACAACAATCCAAAAGTGATGATACTGTAAAGTAGTTATGCAACTGAGGATAAACATACAAATTTTGTCAGAAACAACCCGAGACCGAATGTTTCGGCAACAAATGTGTACAGCCACAATTTCTGACAATCCAGGAATGACAAGTATGGGTTGACATACCGGAAATCAATCCAAAAGTGATGATGCTGTAAAGTAGTTATCCTTCCAAACTGAGGATAAACCTTGTCAGCTTTAATCCGAGAGTGTACACATTTCATGCCGAAACATTCGCTGTCGGATGATTTCTGACAAGATGTTTCGACATGAAATGTGTACAGCCACAACTTCTGACAATCCTGGAATGACAAGTATGGGTTGACATACTTTGCATCAATCCAAACGTGCTGATGCTGTAAAGTAGTTAAAGCAACTGAGGATATCAATTCAAATATTGTCAGAAACAATCCGAGACTGAATGTTTCAGCATGAAAGTGTACAGCCACAATCTCTGACAATGCTGGAATGACAAGTATTGGTTAACATACCAGACATCAATCCAAAAGTGATGGCGGTGCAAAGAAGTTCTGCTCTCGCCCTTTCCACGTCTATAATCCAAAAACGCAGATGAAATTGTACTAATTTTTAATAACGGCCTCCTTCCACGAGCCTCTCTCTCACCGCCATCAACGGCACTGAACCATCGTGGAGGCCACTGCCCCTTCCCTCCTCAGTCTCAGAGTAAAAAAAAAACTACAATCCACCCTTGTCTGTCCCTCGGTGGGGTCAATCCCTTCTCCATCGATATGATACAGTCATAAGCGACCCTCGTTAGGTAAAAACCGTCAAGGCCAAAAGGTAAAACTGTTTGCTGTTTGATACCATCTCCGGAAGATGCAAATCACTGTTTTGGTCCAGAGTGGAAAATTTGGAAAATCTGGTCCACGAATCGCCATTATTATCCTAAACAACAACAACAACCAAACAATTTCCCCTGACAATTCCACATCTGGAGGAACCCTGAATAAAACAACACAGACCACGGTTTAATCTGGATGAGAGACCACGAAAATATTCAACTCAGGAGGGGAGACCGGGGCACAGTGGGTACACTTTTAAGAATTCATTTCTTTTTGGAAAAATATTTAACTGGTAGCATTTTTAAAGAATAATGCAGTAATATACGAGCCTTCAGGATCTGTATACATTTTGTCATCGTTTTAGAGCTACTCGTTTTTTTGCAATAAAAGAATAAAAGTTGGTTGCGCTGTCTGTCCAACTGTGCACTTATACCGGGGCACAGTGGGACACGGCATTAGGTACAATTTTACGAGAAAAAGAACACAACATTGATTGTGTTTAATTCAGCACGTCGATTTAAAATTCAGAGTATAAATTACGAAAACGATTAAAATTAATAGTAATTACAGCAGCTTTCATATTTTTACCGCTTATTCGTCCAAATGTGGTTTTTTTCTGTGATTGTGAATCATTTTTACTTTAAAACTTAAATTTAAACATGGTTTTTATTTAAAGTTATGATTAATGAGAAAATATACAAATATTTTCCAAAAAACATTAATTGGGGTATGCTGTGACATGTCCCGCTGTACCCCATATTGTTGCGGTCCACTGTACCCCGTATAACCAATTTGATTTGAATAAGGCCTTACAGCTGACCACGTGGCTAATTAAAATAAACTTCCTGAATATGAACTATCTTGTGAGGGTTCCAAACAGGGGCACAATACTCCAACATAGAGCGAACCAGAGTTGCGTAGCCATTTTCCACAAGGCGTTAGGACATTTCAGAAGGCGTTATCATCAACTACAAAGAATGGGAACTGCGTCGACATACAATAAGTGTTGAAATGTTAGCACAAAAAACGTAGATGGCGATGATATAATCGTATCAAAAACATCTGGACGAGGAATTTGAACGCTCGACGTCATAGGATACCATTGAAATTAATACAGGAAGTCAACGATCGCTGTTGTGATGTTTACTCAAATGTTACCCAGTCTTTGTTCACCTATTCCACACATCAGATACAGCATTCAATCCATTTTTTATAGACTTGAATCTGTGTTTCGTGGCATGTTCTTCCAGGTCACTATATAAATGCAGCGATCTAGAACCAAAGACGCCAGGAGTAAGTTTCCTAGTTGGAATGCCTGGAAATGAAACTAACACCAACCGTGGTCAATAGCAATGATAATTCCTCTGGTTTTCTATATATATAGTAGGGTGCAACGCTCCCTCCTCCTCCTCTATGGATGGCGATGGTGGGTCCACCACGACTAGTCGGCCAAAGACCTTGACTCGCACTCACCCAGGGCCCCATCGAGACGGATGAAGGTCAACGGAGAGCGACGTGTACGTTGACACGAACCCCTCTGTACTTATAATAGACATTGGTCGTTTGAGACCACTTTTGGTCACTCTTGTGTCGTGACTGTCGTCCGAGGGTAAACTGTGACACCACCCTTGACATCTCTGTCCCCGTTTGCGGTTTATGAAACTACGCAGATAGCGGCCCGAGCGTGGACTTGCACAACTGGTGAAAACGATCACATTTTTAGGGATACAAATAAAAATAAACACCAAAAACAATGAAAATATGAAAAACTACTTGACCTATAACTGCGACCCAGTTACAACCTGCAGGTCATTGGAAGCGAATCAATACTGTAGCACATATGGTTCTAAACGATTATTATCAGGCGTGTTACATAAAAAAATCGCGATAGCACTAACTCATCTACTTATTTTATAAATAAATATCAAACAAGGTGCGTAATTCAACAAACTACGATGGCGTAAACGGATTTGGCCAGAACTGCGTTCTATTTGACACACGGTGCTGAATTGCGAAACATTTCGCACGTTTATGTACGTTTTAAACGAGGAAAATTGAACTTTGGTTATAGACGCAGTGCGTAGCGGAGAGAAATCAATTCCAGATCCAATCGTTTATTTTTTTTTAAATTAAGTAAACTTACGAATAATTCAAAAATGATACGGGGAAATGGAACTGCCGCACGCGAAATGCGGAACGTTCTATTTCTAACAAGATATTGTCATTTCCGGTTGTCACCCCCGTACTATTTTAATTAATTTAAAAAAAAATTAAAAAAACGATGAAAATTTTTGTTTATTCGCTAATTATTTAGCAGGCTGAAATCAATTTCAGACGTTTTGTTTTTGTTTTGTTGATTTTTAACGTTGGCCTATTTCTGCAACACGAGGGCTAAACACCAACGCCAGGGGATGGGCCTTCAACAC
>JAQGBW010000891.1:0-32221 GCA_034698625.1 Julus scanicus | reverse complement strand
AAGCTGCAGCTTAAGCTTGAGATGCAGCTTACCTGAGGCGAAGCTTGAGGTGAGCAACTGTGGTACGGGGGTTAGTCTACTCCTAGAGTGATCGTTGTGAATATATTTGAATTACTAGAAAGATTAAAACGTTTTAATAATCCCATAGATAACTTTTCGCGTCTGGACCCCAATGTGTCCCAATTGAGACAGTGAAGCATTTCTGTCACACTCGCGGAATGTTATGTTTCATCACATACGAACATGATTTGGATTTCACTATTTTTAATGACTAAGCTCATTTACCACAAATTAAGTTTAGATTACTTTAAGATTATAGGTCTAGGCAAATAAGTACTCTGTAAACAAACCTCAAGGCGAATAATACGCAATTGTGGCAATTATGCTTAAATTGTTTTATTTGATTTAAATTAGTCTGACATTGAAAAGTTTCTTGCTTATTTTACTAACATGTACTTAACTTTTACTGCGTGTTTTTGTACAGCATAACGACAGATTATGACGAAATAGTTGAAATAATAGTAGAAAAATACTATTGTGTATGTATTATCAAGTTATAAAACATAACAAGAGCAATATTAAGAAATCTAAAGCTCAATTGGTATCAATTTTACACGAAAAACAATTGCTAAAACTTTAGTTTTCAATAATTGAGCGACAATTTGCTATGGTTACAGTATTCGTCAAATATTTATAAATTGACCAGATTATTCGGTTCTTATATATTTTTAATTAAATATTGCAACATTCATGCTCACAAGTGTACACAGTGCAGCTTAAAAACAATCAAATCAATATAATTTTTATGTTACATTTTTTTTTTAAGATTTCGGTGAACACCAACTCCATTTTTAATAATAGATTTCACGTACATTAAATGAGCGCTACCTGTAAATGTTTAAAATGCAATAACATGCAAACTGCGCACCCTGGTGGAAACGTACTATATTAACTCACGATGCTTGCAGTGTTTGCCTATGAGTAAGGGGAGTAACCATTATTTGTGAATTTATGAACTTACCAAAACTTTAAAATCTGCATTTAAAAATGGAAAGCATGAGAATAAGTTCAATTTCAACATGGAAATGGAAATATGGTTGTGAAATGGGACAATTGATTACACAAGTTAAGGAAACGAGTGCATTTTGGCAAGAATATAAATCAAGGTTATTCACAACGAAGATAACGATCAAACCTAAATATTAAGAAATCATTTCTTGTCTTTTCCTAGCTTACACTCATTTAGTAAAATAAGTTCAAGTACATAAGACTGGTTCACAAAAGTTTTGACACATGCCTAAAACATCTTTGCTCATATTTTCTCAGTATTTCTAATAAAATGCTTAACCAATATCAAGGAAAATGCTCGTTAATCTTAACATTTCCTTGTTAAAAAAATTTGACATGAGATAATCTTAAGTTTAACTCGATTATTAATTTACACGAATATTTAAACATACGTTAGGTTAAATTAGGCTGGATAACTTGCAGAATTTACTTTAATGTTAATAAAACATAACCTTTCATTATCGGATTAAAGACCCATCTTAAGTAGGATTCAGATAATCTTTATTCATAAGCCAGTGAGTTAAAAATTTAAATACAAATCTAGTCCAATTTTAAAATCATGCCAAGGCCATTCAATTACGTAATCGCTACTTGTTAATTCAATAGATGGCAGCAACTTAGACAGATTCCAAGTATAATATTTAATTCAACCTTATCTCAATCTACACTCGTATGTCTTCAATTCGCAGAAATTTGAATAAGTCTTGTGGTAGATGAATATTTTAGTCTGACATTTTGCAGTTTCCTACTTCAGAAATTATCACCCTGTCATTATACTCAGATTTCGGATGAAAACAGCAGAAACTACTTGAGTTAGATCCAATATTTTGCATTTCATAAGAAATGGCTTATTTAGGGGAAATAATAATCTATGATTCGGGAAACGATTGGACCAACTATGAAAATTCGCTGCATGAATTAGTCATGATGGATTATAATCAAACCGATTACCTTTAAATAAAAATACATTTTGTTTTAGGTCAGTAAAGTTATAAAAAATAATAAATATATAATTGATAGCAATTCAATTTCTTATGAAATAATTCAAACATCACGTTCGTCATACATAGAAACATTATGTACTTTATAAATACGTAATTTCTGAAATAAAAGTTTCACATGGCTCCATGCAAATAGGTCATTGATTTCGGGGTTAATGAAAGTCAAATTGGCTAGTTTTCCAAAACAAAAAATGATAAACTACAAAGTTCAATCAAACTCAACTCCATTTATAGGACAAATTGATTTATGAAATAAATCAGCCTTGGAATAAATAAACTAACTGGAGATATTTGTTCACCTTTTTACAATGGAAATTTCACTTATATGGTAATTAGTATTAAAATGAAAATTTGTTGTTTTATCAATATCAATGTACTCTGCAGAAATCTCAAATAGCACTACAGGGACAATTATTTAAAATTAAATACCAGGGTATTTGAACTTGATTACGACAATGAACCTAACACTTATGAATTGTTCAACTCCAGTTCAACAAGTCTTGAACCTCAGTATTATTGAACAAGAAAAAGATAAGCTAGGTGAAATATCTCAACAGCAACAAGTTTAAGAAACGTGTTACTCCTACCTGTACGAGCGAAGCGAACGTGAAAATCCAAGTGAATTGTCTTAATTTAGTCGATGCTATTGTCTTCAGATTATCCAGTGTACATTAAAGGAATTATTATTCCGAGACCTTTGTGCAGTTGAATTATTAAATATGAAAAGCAGATCGTAAAATGTGTTTTCAAGAACATTCAAATGCAAACACATGAAGAAAGTTATGACCGGTTGAATTATTTACCACTGACGTAAAAGGAATAGTCAAACTAACACATGTGGGGTGGCAACAAAACGTCCTATCAGGCAGACATGACAATAGCAAAATATATATACAAACAGGCCTAGATAACACTCGTGGCTACAGGCTAGTGATGTTTGACATGTTTATGAAACATTATGCTAATTGAGTACAAAATAGCATATTTGACCACCTGAAAACGGATGAAAAATACTAAAACCTCACAGTTTGGTCAAAATAGAGGATAAAAAATGCTTTTTTATTAAATCAAAGATATAAAACTTCTATTGAAAACAAAAGAAAGTCAAAATCTCTCTAGATTAGATACTCTGCGTTTATCATTTTATGGAACCCATTTATTAATGGTGTTTATTTTTATTTTCTACTTTAATTTCCTTCCCTATAACTTTGTAAGGGCCCATTCAAAAAGGACGTCCCAGAAATTCCTTCAAAAATTGCCCCCACCCCCTCCTCGTCCCTACCCCCTGTCCACCTGGTGTCCGTTTTAGCCCAGCCCCCCTTCCCCCCTCATGGACGTCCTTAATATTTTTGAAAAGCACGGTGCCCAGAACATTTTTGGGAACATACAAAGGCACACATTTAAACGCCCACTTGGCTACCAATTCCACAACACTATTCCAGATTTCCTGACCTCGAAGGGAAATTTCAGCAATTTCAGGCACAATTTCAGATTTTTCCGAGGTTTTAAAAATTCAAGTACTACATTTGGGACTGAGGACATGTGTCTTCTGGTGTCCATTTCACTGACCTTTAAAACTTAATTACACAGAAAAACCAAAAACCGAAAATTACCATGCCCCATCATCTTGAGAACGTCTTTTTTGAATGGCTCCTAACTGATAAAAGCACATTAACATCACAGTTTTTACTTGATGAACCTAGCACTTAAAACATTTATTTATAGAAATGCCACTTTTAAACGGTCAAAGAAATGCAAAGAAAACCTATTTAGAAATTCTACATAGTTTTTTTTTTTTGGAAGGCTTTAAACCATATGTATGCCCTTAGAATCGAAGAAGTGTTATCTTAAACTTGTATATCAAGGACAAACGACAATTCTCGAAAATTAATACTCTTAAAGGCTAATTGCAAATGCACATCATAACTTCCTGCCATGGGTAGCAATTTCAACTGCAACATTATACAACGCAAACCAACACTGGTATGTAATTATGATCTAGAGATAAATATCAGCGCCCCCTGGCAACTATCTGACATTTTAAAAATCTTTTATGACATAATTTGACAATTTTTTTTAAATGTGAATTTCTAACAAAATTTCATCGAACTAAATTTACTTGATATTTTTTGTAAATTCTTAAAGAAAAAACACTCGTTTAGTTAAGCTTTTCAGGCTTAAATAACGACATAAATTTAAAACTGTGAAGGTTAAAAACTTGCAAACTAGATATCAAGTAGACTAAAACACTCACGCGAACGTACGTATTTTGCCAAATAAATAGCTTTATTAGCTCCTATCAAATATGGTTGTCGTGGTAAAACTTGCTATCTTATTGATAACGTTCAGGTACAAGGGCCTGAAAACAGGAAAACTACTTTAGATGCACATAAAACACAATAAAGGGAAATTCAAAAAGGACGTTCCCGAAATTTTTTAAAAAATTGACCCCCTTTACCCCCTGTCTACATGGGTGTCCATTTTAGCCGAAACCCCACACCCCTCATAGACATCCTTGATTTTTTTTAAAGTAGGGTGTCCAGAAACATTTTTTTTATCATACAAAGGCTCATCCTAAATTTTCAAGCACCAATTCCACAACATTTTTACAGATTTTTCTGATTCACGGATATTTCCTGACCTCGAAGGGAAATCCCGCATAAAATTGGTGTTTAACACAAAGTTAGGCATACGTAAATCCCGACTTTCCCGTGGTTTTAAAAATTCAAGTACATTTGGGACTGGGGACACATTTCTTCCGGTGCCCATCCTCCCTTCCACTGACCTTTATAATTGAATTAAACAAAAAATCCAAAGACTGGATAATACCATCATTAGTGACGTCCATAATTTCTTCCCCCTCCCTCCCCTGTCCACATGCCATCAGACTTCCTCCCCCTCCGTCCCTCCTGTCCACATGCCATCAGACTTACCCTACCTCCCTCCTGTCTACATGCTATCAGACTTTACCCCCTCCTGCCCACATGCCAGCAGACTTCCCTCCCTCCCACCTGTCCACATGAGAGCAGACTTCCCCCTCCCTCCCTCATGTCCACATGCCATGAGACTTTCCCCTTGTCCACATGCCGCACCAATAAGAAGTTAAGAACATCGGAATAATTCGCCATAAACCACGTGTTGTCTTCATGTAAACATTTCAAATGACAAGTCATGAGTGTGGAAAGACTAAGCACAAGTAGTAATTTAGCGATGTGAGCAATAAACAAGATTAACAATTTGTGTATCGCTTATAAGATGAAAAACAGAACAGTTGGCTTCTTTGTTAAGACATTTGTCTCGCTAGTGAAGGCCATCAAAAATAACAACAGCATGCACATGCGCAAAAGCAGTTACATAAATGTATTTTTCTCTTGGCAAATAATTAGTAGTTAGAAGCGCAATAATTATTCGCTATGTAATCATACCTCGTGACAATGCACGACGATCCAAAAAAAAGAAAACAACTGCAGTAGTTTAGACCAGTATTTTCCAGTTAAAACGCATTCACTGGGAAGACAATGATATCGATTCAGATTTAAGAATGGAGGGAAAAGAAGTGGGGGAAAACCCAACAATCTCAACCTAATATTATGAGTTGTTAATCGACGAATTGTAACACCTTTAAAACCCACCTCTTTACTAGGTCATCCCTTTCGATTATCTAACAGTCGAGGATATTATATGAGGCCAAGGTAGGTTTATTCAAATGGCTTTATGTCTGCCTTTTTTAAACTTCTAAAGACAATAATAATCAAATTAGCTTAGCATATGACTTTGCTCCAAATGATTATAATAAAACTGGCTTCACAAATCCAGTGGCGTAGAGGATATTTGGCGACCAGAGTAAAACACCCAAACTTGCGCCTCCCCCTCCACTAGCATCAGGAAACAGCATTATTTGTATTGTGTTACTTAAGTAAAGTGTACTTATCAAGTTTCAACAATAATAAGTTTAATAAATAATCCAACAAAACCATTTTAATACTTTGGGCGCCCCTTTGGTGCCCAGGGCGGCTATGCCACTAATTGAGACGGTGAATTTTATGTAATTAACATTCAGTGCTGGCTCACTTTTTAAAAGGTGATTATATCCTTAAAATCGAATGAAAATTTATCAGTCGATTAAGTAGTTCACCATGGTAAAACCCACCAAAAATGGTAATTTCTAAATCATAGCAAGGGTTAAAGGGGGATTGAAACCCTATCCTTTTCAATGGGCCAAATTAACAACGACACTCACAGTCAAACAAAAAAAAAGATTAAATAAAAATTGTTTAAAATAGCTTTATAAATCAGCAAGGTACTGAACGTGTCATTTTTCAAGTTAAAATAGTAGATTTTTTTTAAATTAATATTTACTAAATCATCATTTGAATTTTTACAATCGCTACGCCACTGCACCAAAGACTTTTGATTAATTCAGTAACTACAGCACAAATTGGATATTAATCTGCAGTTGACACAAACAACAGTATGAAAATTGTTTTTCACCTGCGCAATGCTTTTGCATTTTTCAGTTAAATAAAACATCGTCATCACAATGAGCTCGTTTAATGATTTTATTTAACGACGCCCAAGGCCAGAATTGATGACAGTGAATTGGGAAATCATACCAACATATTCAAAATGCGAGACACGAATGTCTGAATGAAATTTTTTAACGTCTTCGGTCGTTTTAGATCTAATTTCATAGATTAATCTGCTGTAATCACTATATGTAGCCTATTATATTAAACTTTGATCTCTGTATGAGAAAGCATCGCAGGGTAAGCTATAATTAGTAAATGATTGCTTTTTCAGGGACACTTTCAGGAATTTATTGCAAGAGTTGAAGTGTTGACATGTTGAGGGAGGTCATGTAGAAGAACGGGGAACTGGTCAACGATATCCGTTCCTCTCAAAATGGCAAATCGGACAACTTTTTTTAAAAAAAAGCTAGTGTTATTTCTGATTTTAACTGTAATTTGTACGATGTTTGTTGAACTTAATATTCATGTCACAAGTTTCACGTGGCCGGTCTAGTTCATCAAATATCGGTTTTGACCGTCGAATTTCGCATTTTCGTCGGTATTTTGTACCGCAACATATACACAGTTATGGTATATTTTTATTATTCCGTAGATTAATTAAAATATCGTAATATAGATAAGTTTTGTATTTTTTGGGAAGGAGGGGGAGGGGGGTTGAAGAAGATGCGACATATATACCATGATCTTGTAGTCCCAATAAACTAAACCAGTTTGTATTGGTTAAAGGTAGATTTGGATAAGTACAGCGAAATTGTAGTTTGCAAACATTACAATGATGGAGTAAATACAGATAATGCGAGTACATATAATAAATATGTAAGCCTATCTTTTAAAATTGAGCAAGCGAGATAAGATGAGATACTCACAAAGTGGTTGTTTTGTATGAAATCTTCAATTTCCAATCCTGAATAATTACTAGTTGTTGAACTGGACAATTCGGTTGGATAGTACTTTCGTAAATAACATCATTAAACCGTCCATTCTAAGCCGTTGATACCGATCTTTACGATGATTTACCGGAGCTGCTGCAGATAGAACAATCAAACGCGACCACGAAAACCAAAATTAAAAAAGTATGAAATAAGCCAACATGACGTCTGCTATGAATGCGGTTACGGAAACCTCTAGGTGCACTCCTGCTTCAAAATTCGAACTAAGTAAAAGCAAAGATATTGTGAATTAAATTAAAGATAAACTTTAATTCTAGCATTGAAAATATTGGTGCTGACTTTTTTAAGAGCATTGTTAAATTTTAAATCCGCATAAATCGTGTAATCTGTTCAAAAGCCTGCTAGATGACCTTTGAAGAGCTCCGTAAAATTGTAGATTAGTTAGCCTCAAAAAAGGATATCTTTTTATTTCTTGAACTTTTAAATACTTAATTCGCTTTCATGTAGTTTAATGATCCTGTTGCGAGGCTATACCATTTTTATTTTGTACAGTGAACCATTTTTGTGCTATCAAAAACTAGTTTTAGAAGATAATTAAATTATTTAAAACGCATAATATTGGAAAACTAAAGCTTTGGCTATTTTTGGTAGACTAAAACACTGGTTTAATAGTGTATTTTACATTCCAATTTGTCATAAATTTGCGTTTATATGCATGGTTATCAAAAAATAATATTAAAACAAATGTGATGATACCATAAAAAATTATTTAATAGGAAGCATTTAATTTAAACAGTTTGTAGGAAATTGCCAAATACATTTTTACAGTTTTACTAACTTTGTTGGTAAATTTAATGTTCCATCAAGACATTATGTATTACACTAGGTAGGTCAGAAACTATTTACCATAATTACATTGTGTGAAATCCACATTTGTATTTAAAGCTTTACCGATTTCTTTGGTTAATAACTGATGTAGGGTGATCCCATCACGTTTATAAATCCACTGATTTTCAACAAAATCATAACGCTTTGGTCCACTAAAAAGCAAAAAACATAAAAATAAAAAATGGAATAATTAGCAATCATTCAATCAAAATACAACCAGAAAAATCTTACTGAACATTTAATAATTTTGGAAAACCACATTTAAAACTGCATAAAAAGTAAATATATATAATTGCTGTTAAATTTGTCATACCTGATTGGGGATGATAGCCAAATTTGTTTATTTGGGCCTTGCTTATTTATCACATAAATTCCATTATGAACGCCAAGATTAACTGTTAATACTCCATCCTGTTAAATAAATGATAAATTATGTTTTCATTAAAAAACATTTTACGGCACACTTATTCAAAACATGTACTAATATACTCACACTTAAAGTTACATCAGTATCGTCAACACTTAAATGAATTCCAATCAAATCTTCAAAGTAATTGGCCAACGATTCAAGAGTTTCTTCACATATTCCATCAAATGAAAAACTGCTGAAATAAATTACGTAATAATTAATTTCAGCTTTAAAATGTTAAAAATTAAATAAAGCATGACAAGTTAACACACATGCAGATTAAAATCCCAAATATACCAATTAATTCAGTTATTAATTATTACAGAAGATTTCTTATAGTATCGATAGTTCCTTATCCTTGATAACCAGCTCAGGAAAGGTGCATCGATCGTTATGCTAATTTTCAAGTGATAATTACTTCAATATATTTTTTTTTACAATATGCATTATTACCTTTGGTTATTACTAATCTGCCGTTTACATAATGTTGTTTTCCATTCCCCAGCAAATGTAGTTTTCAATGGACAAATTATACCGGATTTCCAAAATACATAATCTATACCACTAGTCATTGCACGAGGCTGCTGTAATATCTGAATGTAGAAATAAAAAAATAAGTTATTACAAGATTTGTTTACAAATGAACTTGCATCAGGTTTGTATAGAACCATAGAATATATCAAGAGTTATTGGAACGTACCTGAAGCGGACGAACATGTCTGCATGTTGTCAGCGTATTACGGCTATTAATACATTCACAAAACTGCGAGTTATGCTTCCTAAACAAGTATAGATGCCTGTGTAAATAGTGATAGCTGTCATCTCTTAATAATAACTTATTACAAGCCAAATAATGCTTAGAACGCAGAATCCCCCACAGAGAACACACGCTTGCCGCCATTTTCCTCGAGCTTGGCAGATGTAGCGCCATCTAGTTAATGTTCTAAAACAAAAATTCCACACTTTTCAATTGAAAACAAGTCTAATTACGTTTAATTAAATAATTAATAATTATGGCTACAAATAAAGAAGTAATTCAATATTACGGCAGGTTTGTCAATTTTTCTAAAGATTTTAAAGTTGGTAATGTTTTTTTTAATTGGCGTCATTTTTAAAAATCGCAATTTTTTCAAATGTCTTTACAAACTTATAAAGATAATATCTAGGTTAAATGTTTATTATTAAAATTATTTATGCTAAAAAAATAAAATAACTATGTATTTCGTAATAACTATACAGATCTTCACAAACTGTGCATAGAAATAATCTCATGACTGCTGAAGTTGATGATAAAGAAGCTAAAAGCTTTCATTATTTTGAAAGCCCTGAACATCCAAAAAGTCTGGAAAAATGGAAAAATCAGTTCACTTCGTGAGTAATTTTGTTATTAAAAAAAAGGAGAAATGACAATTAGATACTGTTTATTTTTTATAGGTCCAATATTGCATTTGACAGGTCTCGCCATTTCACACCAGGTTTAATGGTAACTAAAATGAATTTTATATAAAATCACAAAAAAAGTAATTCTTATATTCCAGTATATAAAGCAGTATAAATATGGTAATTTCAAGGTTTGCAGCGATACCGTTCACAGAAGTGAAAGTTTCATCCCCAAGGTTTCTGCTCCAGTAACTCTAAAAGAGCTACCATCACCCAAAAGTTTGTTAAACAAAAAACGGGCAACAAATAAGAGACGACTTGAAAACAGTGGACTGCCTTTCAACGCTGCATTGGCCCACTTAAGAGATATAAAAGCCAAGCAAGGAAAATTTGATTGGTATGATCTATACTCCCGATTCTTCGTTAAAAGCCAAACGTTTGGGGAATGTATGAAAAAATACTGTAACATGTTATACTATCATTTTTTAAGGGGATGCATAAATAGAAAGCTGATTTTTGAACCATTACCTCAACAAGAAATCATAAATGATTCTGAAGATCCAGTAGATTTAACTCCTCTTAGAGATCTTGAAACTGAGATTGAGCAAGAGGAGCAAATTACAAATGCTGCAGATTCAAAGGTGAGGTAGTTTTTATTAGAAATATTGATGATATTTTTGATAACCCAGATATATTCATTACTTTTTCAGATAATATTGGAGAAGGATGAAGAGTTTAAGTTTCGACCAATGCTAACATTTGATCATTACAAAAACCAGCCAGAATTTCAAAGCAATCCTTCAAAACGTTTATTTTATTTCGAAGAAGAATAGATGGCATGGCCACATGTATCGTTACGTTAGTTTTTAATGTTATTTAATTAAATAAAGTATTTTTTGCCTACTAATTTCCAGATTATCGAGTTACATGAAATAGTACAAAAAACAGCAGAATTATTACATATATATAAATAAAAATGCAATATGAAAATTATTCTCAATATAATATAGTTTAGGTAGTTTCGTTTATTTGACAAATATATATATATATAACCTGCTGGTTATCAATTCTAGAAAATCAGCACTTTTATTATTGCATATAATGATAATGCATATTAACTGTATTTTCGAGATCTTTCTGAAAAAATAATAATTGAATTTTATTTGAAAAAAATCGACTTATCGTGAATTGGGTTTGCAATAAAAATAAATTAAAAGTAATGGTTAATCATTACAAAAATAAAAATATTTACCAACTGGGCTTTTGCTTCAGAAACCTTTTCAGCTAGGAGATTAAGATCCTTTAAAGAAAGTGTTTTAGGAAATAAATAATTCATGAATGATGGAAAAGTATAAAAATTGTTTACATATATACTCACAGTAGGCACGTCATAATAGCTATCCAACTTTGCTTTTAGCTCATTAAATTCTTCTCTTAAAGATTTTAGTGTCTTCAAACCAATAAATAAGTCATGTGTTAAGTTCATAGATTTCAAAGAAACAATAACTTCAAAATCATTGCCAATACCTCGTTTTTCTTCTTAAGTTCTTCATGGGTTAGAGAAGTTGAAAATCCACTTTTAGACAACATTTTCTGAAAACCAGCAAAATACTAATTGGCATCAAGTTTGTTAAATGTGGAATTACAACATGAAAACATTATTTCCAATACCTCATAATTTTTATTTTTATCATTATATTCCTTCAGTTTGTTCTTCAACAAATCCACTGTTTCATCATAACTACTTGATTTCTCCTTTTCATACGCAATTTCACTCAGAGCATGCATTAGGCTTCTGAAAATATTAAAATCAATAATTATCTTTTCTAGCGGCAGTCACAACCCACGAAATCTTCGATACAAAATAATTATGTCTTACTTTTCCAGTTGCTCGCTTACTTGAGCGACGGATGCAACTTTTTTGGAAACTTTGTCAACTTCAAATTCTGCTCTATTGAGCTTATTTTTTATGTCTGTGTTTTTCTTCAGAAGCTCAAACATTCCTATAGACAGACTGTGCAATTACAATAACAAAGATTAGCCATTTGTTTGTGATAAGAAAATCAATCGATCCAACCCAGATGTATTTAAGCTGTATCTTTCATAAAATGGTATTAAATATGCTTTTGGCCTTTTACTTACCTTTCTGTATCTACCTTCTGAACTTCCAGCTGCTGTGCTATATCAACTAAGGCACTTAGTTTGCCAGAAGCATCTGCAGGTAGTGAGCTAGGCGATACGGAGAAATGCTTTAAAATGTCTTCACGTCGTTTAGCTATTTGAAAAACAAGCTCATGTTATATTCAGTTTTTTGGACAGGATTACATTAAATAGCTTAATAAGCATTTCTGTCACACTCGCGGAATGTTGATAACTGCCCTACGCTGGACCATCGATCTCTATATCCTGTCGCGAACGTCTAATGTCATGTCTATAATCATGTTGTGACATTCCAGTGTAACAGTTTGACATCGAATGACTTTACAAGATACTTTACCTTCTGCATCATACTGTACGCATCTTGTCTTGGCATCTGTAATTGCCATCATGCAATCTTCGTCACACTCTTGGTTGTGTTTCATTATTGAATGCAAAACATCGATAGTTCGTTCACAGATTTCATATTCGGGAACACCATTTAGGCCAAATATTTTAGTCAGCCACTTGTGTACCTTCAGATTGAATGAAGAATAAGAATTTAAGGCACATTCTTAACTATTTTAAAACCTACATATTTTTATAGGTGCACAAGTGAGAACCATCGAATCCCATATAACCGCGAAAAGTATATTGAAGGGCAATTCCTATACTAGTTCGATTCTGAATACTTTTCCATATTTATTATTTCGGTGGTTCCCACTAACGCACCTGTATTAAGTACACATTACCTGAATATGTTTCTCAATATCCATACTTCAGAAAACAAAATCACCAACACAAATTAGTCCCAAAAATTACGAACGTGCCAATCTGACAACTCCAGACTGAGAATATGCTACGAGAGAAGAAAATTACACCAGAAAAAGATCACTGCCTCCTACATGGCGCATGCGCATAACTCCCTCACGTGATCACGCATGCGCCATGCTGCTATGCATAACCTTTTCTGGTGTATGAAACTTCTTTATCGCTTTACCATAGCCCCCTATATACGTATATAGGGGGCTATGGTTTTACACTTCCCGCCTGCTATAAAAGCGCCATCTATCCATTATTTACATGCCACTTATAGTGTAGTGTATTATTGAGAAAATAGTTGTAGTAGCAGTGAAGTGATGTAGTGATGGTATGGTATAAGCTGTAGTGGGTAGTGTAGTGAGGATGAAGAATTACATGTAATGTAGGGGTAATGCTAGCGAAAAATTGCAAGTGAAGGAAAGTGTAGTGTAGTGCAGTGCAGGGGAAGCATAATTCTTCACCCTATGTCATTTTGGTTATTAATTATAAATAATTCAAAAGATATTCAAGCAAAATAATTCTAATACAGAGCAAAGTTTTGTTTTCCAAACTTAATTTATAATTTTCCATTCAAACTGATGAATAAACATTACTTTCAGAATTTTAAAACCATTAATATTATCTCATATACCTACAACAGTAAAGAAAATATTGAAAAGCTATCAAATTTGGAATAAATTCCGATACATGAATATTGCTGAATTCCATCGTGGATTCACTTGCCTCGTTATAATAAGTATACGGGAATAATTTCTAGGTATAGAATTTATAATATAATAGTTTTCCAAATCACAACGTTTATGAACACTGGTCAGCTGTTGTAACACAGCTAAGTGCACTATACAATGCAGCCTAAACTAAGATGCCACACTTCAAAAACCATGAGATTTCTGAAATAAAGAAGCAATCATACATAAACTTCACATTATTTACAGACTTGATATCAACAAAGCCTAGCACCTGTGGCGCAGTACAACATTACATTGGAAATGGTTATAATTACTGGCAAGCAGTATAATTGGATGATATTTTATAATCCTAAATAATCCATGAAAATAAAAATAAATGTAATAGTAAGCTAAAAGTTTTACAAAATCTGGAAAATTAGTCGAGATTTCTTGGAATTCAAGCTTGGCAAAATCCAGTATTCGTTTGGCATATATATATATATATATATAACATAAGACTTAATTTACTCAGTTTATATCGGAGAAAACAAACATAACAAATACACTCTTCAATAACTTGCCAGTTTAAGTTTTAAATTTATCCTGAATTTCACAAATACAAAATTTCCCGATTATTATACTTCCTACTTAATAGGAAACATTTCTTTCTGTATATATATTTCCAAAATGCTGCCATTAAATTGTGAATAAACTATTCGCATTTGCCAATTTCCACTGTTTTAAAAACCATTATGCTAATAAAACCTCTTATCAATTTGACATGGACGAAAGATTAATTTTGAATTAATAATAAGTCAAGAAATTTCAGGTATGAGGTGATGGGAATAAAAACTGGTGAAGATTTTGCCTCAAAATCAATTTCGACTAAATTGTGAATGTTATTTATCCATAGCGAATCCTACAGAATAACCATAATTCATCAATATCCAAACAAGTACTTGGAAGTTTAAAAATCTTTGCCGAAGAATATGCTTGGGTAAATTGGGGTTGACAATCGCAGGTATGAAGGAAGTTACGATCAGATTCATTGCCATCTAGGAGTTCCAGGAGTTGTTAGAATGTCCCGTTTTGATTTATACGTCTGCGCTAACGTTTTTGCAGCCATCGAAATGATGGCTTGCCTCGGTACTCCGGCAACGTGCGAATGCCATTCCGTGTGAAGCACCTGTAAGGATTGGCTTATTACTTGTCCGATAGGCACGCTTAACCCGGACCAGTTTAGGGAGTAGTCTGCTGGTGTATCCCTTTGGATTTGATGAATGTATGACAAGGGAATTGGAGTAGCTTGCGTGTATACTTGTATGGCCGAATCAAGTGACGGATCGTCTAATACTAAGCATCCAATATCGAACCATCTATGAAAAAGACGAAAAAAATTATAAAATATTGATACTTTTCAGTATTTTTAATATCTGTTTTTATAGCAATTTAAAAAAGTCAGCTAGCAACATAGTTTTTACCTGTCAGGGGTGAGCTCAGCCAAAAAATTTTCAATTGCTACAACCGGTTGTCGTTCGTTGATTCGTCCAGACTGCCTCAAATAAGCAATCCTTTCTTCAGCACCTTTAAGCCCTGAAGAATAACCAACGGGCTGTACAGCTATGTTATTCTGGGTTGCCATTCCACTGATGGTAGCACGGCCAAACACTGCTTGAAATGCTTCTCGGATTGGAGCAATCTTGTCGTCTTTATCGGAGGCAACAACCAAATCGATATCACCTCCAGTATCTTAAAAAAAACATACAGTTTTATGTCAACTGTGTCCATTTGAATACTAAATTTATAATATTCAATTAAAAATATACTGACTCATGTAATCCTTCATTTGTGGATCCAGTGTGGTGATCATACTGTCTACAGAACTCTGAAAGATAAATACTTTATGCAAAATTACTGAAATCTACTAACTGCAATTTTTCTTTAAACTAGAGAAAGTTGTGTACCTTTGCCTTTTCCGCTACTTTACTTAAAAATTCATTTCCTGACACTGTGCCTTTGATCCATCCCCACATTCCAGGTTGCGGATCGACCGGATCAGTCAAAGGTTGCATTGCTGCCGAGTAACCAGGGGCGCTATAATCTGACAATGGCAGATCCAAAGCAGTTGTTGCTTGGGCTGGCATCGGCGTATATATTGATGGCATGCCACTACTTGTTGATGGAGGAGGTGGGAAGCTGGGTTGTGATGTTACCAGACTATTTAAAAATAAATGTGAGTGCTTTTAAAAACAAAATTTCTAATGAAATTAAACTATGATCAATTTCCCAAATAATACATTTATCCAAGATCACAGCCTAGCTGGTGAATTAAAAATGCATTTGCTTTAAAAGCACTTCATCGACATGCGATATGGATCTGCATTTTAGCCTATTTTCTGAAATTGTGGCGAAACAGCTTTCCTTGCTTTTCGAAAACAACAGGTTTGCGATATTCAAAATCAGTGGCGGCTTGTGTATAGGCACTGTGGAACTGCAGCACCCCCACTAATTTTTTTTACTAGCCGCCACTGTTCAAAATGCATACTTTACGTGCATCTTCAATATGCCCACCTGGAAGACGCAGGAGGATAATAAGGTTGTAAGAGCGGCACCGTGGAAGCTACCGGGGTGTTAAAATCCATATTTGGATTTAAAAACGAAGGAAGAGCCACGGGTGGGGGAACCGATGAGTACGGTGCACTTGTCATCGGTGGATATGTCACGGATGTATTTCCAGCTGCAGGTGTAGTTCTCGTGGGATCCATTGGTGGTGGCGGAATTGAAAATCCACCCGTCGAAGCAACGTATTGACCTAAATTGATACAAACAATAACACGTAGGTTTCATCCACAAGAAACACATAGAATATATTAAAATAGAATTTCAATGGCACCTGTTGGTGGTTGAGTATTCCCACTACTTGGCACATCCAATGGATTACTGCTACCTTCTACAAATTCAAACGTTGATTCTCCATTAGTGTCATCAGCAACTACTTCTTGCATCATCTTAGAAGTGAAAAAAACGTGTGAAAATATTGTGAAAGACGTGCAGTTTACATGCTTAGAGGAGGTAACATGCATAGGATGAGGAATAAGGTTATCAATTGTAAATAAACACGCCACGTACTTTTAAAGCTTAATATTGAATCCTGATTGAGCCGGGGTATCCACAATGCGAAAATCAGACAAATATTTGTAATAATATACTTGGAATTTATGTTATATAGCATATAATCAAATGCTGTTACAATTTTTGTAATAGAACTAGAAATCCGGAACTGACATGGCAACATCAACACTGCCATCTAGTGACACTATTGTTAAACTTAATCAGGGGGTCGTCCATAAAAGTCGTGCGTCAATATTAAAAAAGTTTCAATATTTTATAATTGAAATTTTAATTTCTGTATAAATCTAGAAATATTATTCATTAATGCGAAAGGTGAAAATAAATTCATACTTTTAATAATTTTAAATAAAACATTTTCACAATTCAGCTTACTATCAAAAAGGACAAATTTAGATTAATATTTGCATAATTTCAATTATTGCAATTAAAGCATTTGAATTTTGCATAACTATTCATAAATTTATATTAAAAAACTTACTTTTCTTAATTGAAACTTTAATTTCTGTATGAATTTAGAAATACTATTCATTAATGTAAAAGATGAAAATAAATTCATATTTTTCATAATTTCAAACATTTTTACAATTCAGCTTACTATCAAAAGGGACAAATTTAGATTAACATTTTCATTTTTTTGAATTATTCGTAAATAAATATATTTAAAAATTTACTTTTAGTACTCTTGACACCACCATCACAAACATAATTTTTATAAATTAATCAAAGATTGTGCTTTCATTTTTGTCGATATTTAGAAATTAAGTTTTAACATGAGATGTTAGTTGTAATAGCTGCTATAACAACCAAAGTATCTATTAATCTTGAATTCCTCATTGGATATCAAATCTTTATAACTTACATATGAGTACATTTCGGTGAATATAAAATTATTTACAAAAAATAAAATTTAAATTTAGCTCAAATAAAAAAACAATGATGCCAATAGGGAGTAATGAAACGAGAAACATGTATTAGCCTAATTTCAATAAAAGTTATGTTGTTGTTGCTTTTTTTAAAATAACATTTTTAAGTTTCTTTCCCTACACAGTACTTATATGTATATATATATATATAGTCCCAGTATTTTTTACAAGTTCCCAAAATAGAAAGCTAAGACCGAAGAGAAGAAATTGTTACAGAAATCTTATGCATTTGAGAGTGAAAACAAGCAGCTTTGATTTGTACAAATTATAAGTTGGGAATTTCAATCGTTAAATATTTCACAATATATTCGATATATTTTTCCGCAAAAGCATAATTATCTTTATATCGCTACTTTTCATGCTTATATGTACGCTTTTGCGAGTGAGTCAAAGGAGGAAACTGCTGTTGAAACCGAATTTAAAAGTTGAGCAATTTTTCAAAAAAAGTAGCGAGTGACATAGGATTATTCGTTGTTTGTCAACAATGAGCAGCCCGGGTTTCAATTTGACTCCCAGTCAAAGGACACAAGCCCTGGTCAGAAGTTGGAGTGGACAAGGACCCATTGAAATTAACGTTTCCATTGTTGGGGCATTAGGAGTCGGCAAATCAGGTAAAACTTAACACAAATTCAAAAAAAACTTACAAAATTTGTTTTAAATTTATGTAAACTTAACTTTTACTGATAAATAAATCATACAAGTGTAGTATATTTGTCGATTATTAAAACTGGTATTAGTTAAGGAAAAATAAAATTTGTTGCATAATTGCTTAGTATAGTTCAGGCAGACGTAATAGGGCCAAAAAAAAAGTGTAATCATAATTTATCTAAATTAGCCGGATTAAAAATAAAATACACTCATTAATCGAGGTGAATACTCGTGAATATTTACAAAATATACTTAAAGAATTAAAAATTGTATTTCGATATTAAGAGAAAATGTAATCATTTTCTGAACCTGCCTAAATGCATCCTGTGTAAGAGAAAAACCTCTCTAAAATCATAAAATGTGCCGGTCCTGACTTGGTAACCCTTATATGAATCAACTTGTCTAAGTGTATAACCTAGCTGTTTAAAATCATATTTTTCACCCGTCCCAAGCGTATGCATTTAGGCAGGTTCTACTGTATACTTACAGTTGAGAAAAATCTATACATTAAAAAATTATTAATGATTTTAAGGCTGCTTGCAAAAATAACCACATTTTAATTACTGGATAAAACAGCTTATTAATCATGTAGAGCTTGTTACTTCATAAAAAGGGATAGTTTTGACACCAATAATAATCGGATTAACTTAATTGTTATAAACGTGCTTAAATAGTAATGAGTAATTAACTCTGTTATCGTTCATTAAAACTTAGTATATTTTATATATATATAGATTTTTTAAGATGATAAAAAGTTATTCAATACGGATAATCTAAACAACTCTTTATAATTCAACATGATTTTTGTAATTTTGAAATTATTTTTTTAAAAATGTTTGATTACAAATTTTCATTGTAATAAATGTATACATGTTAATCAAACCATAAAATGTATGCTTAACATTAAATGCCATTTAAAATCCTAGATGATTGCTATAGTCACAGAGTAGATTCCAGCCAAGTTGAGAACAGATTTTGTTGAAAAATAGTTGATAGTTCAAAACATGCACATTTCAACCGATTCGGAAATAATTTTTTTGTAAATCTGTTTTTAACTAGGTTGAAATACATTCCATGACTACAGCTAACGTTTATGTATATTGTTTGAATTTTCATTGCGTTTGGGCATTTGAAAACATTTTCACAAATTTGTACATGAGAGTTTAAGGCCGTTTTTTAAAAATTTAAAATTTACCGGAAACTGATAAAATCAAATGTTGGTCTACATGTAACCTGTCAATCAAGACTGTAACCAATACACCCTGTATATAAATAACTTAAAAGAAAATTCTTTGAGTCATGAATTTTTAGTACTTAATTTATTTTGGAAAGTTTTCAAAAACCATTTTGCCTCTTTTATGAAAGTAAGTGAATGTAGGTATATTAAATTTGGAACAATTTCCTCATGTACTAAATTCATTCCTGATGTTTTGGGTCTTTACCCTCTGAATTACTCCCACATTTTTCTGTAGTCTACTAACGAGACTAGCTATATAGAGATCATCGGCCAAAGTTTAAAATAATTCGTTCACCAGCAAACGAGGACTAAATACTAAGGTGGCTTAAAACCCTTTTTTACTAGATATATGTTACAATTTCAAAAACTTGCTCTTGTTTATCTAAAAACATATGTTGGCCATAAATTTGAATAAATAAACATGGACGATTTGCAAAAGTGTGCCCATGCTTATTTTCCTATTACGGTTATCAATTAACTAAAAAATAAAATAATGAAAATACAAGCAAAGGTGAAACAAGTTTACATTTTACAAAAACGATATTAATTATTTTCTGATTAAAAAATGTATTTAAACGAAAAATTTGGCCAAATATATGCAAAATGTAATGTGTCTTTATGAAAAAGATACTTTAATATTTTTTGCATAAATAATCAAACGTATAAATTACTAACTTGTATATAATGAAATGGCAATTATATTGCAAATATTTAAGTTAATCGTTTTTAATTTGAATATTTTTACAAAAAATATTACATCCATATTTTTTCATAAATTTACATCTTACATACTCACTGAATGGATTTCAACAAAGTTTCAACACATTTCAACCGATTTGGATAGAATCTGATTTTAGCTAAGTTGAAATCCATTCAGCGACTACATCCTACAGTTTATGTATTACTTAGAACCGGATGGAATCGCCAAATTTCAACATCCCAGGTACATGGTTTAGAATCCTTTAAACACAGTGAAAGTATCTATTAAAATGCAATAAACAAATATTTATTTATAGTAAAAGTCAAGGTTTTTTACTTTTTTTGGGTGAAAAATAATCACGGTGCTAACAATTTAAAAATAGTCGCTATATCGTATAAACTAAACTCTAACGTCTGTAATCGACGATTAACAGTTATTTAAATGATGGACAAATCTAATAAATAATCTTTAACAAAATATTCACATCTGAAAATTTACAATTTACAGCTAATTTTTTTTGTTCATTTGTTAGCTCTAACTGTGAAATATATAACAAGACGATTCATCAGTGAATATGACCCTGATTTGGGTAAGTACTTAAATATAGCCGTCGTTCCCTGGCTTAACTCCAATTTAAAATGTTGCTGAAACAAACGTTGCACTTGTTAAAGTTTAAAAATACAAAAGAAAAAATAACAAAAAAAATAAAGATGGTGTAGCTCCAAATAACGCTTGTCTCAGCAATTGCGGGGGAGATCAGAAATTGCCCTCATCATTCACGATGCTAAAGGGTTTGTTTTTCTTACAATTCCGCAAAGTAAACTGTTAGAAAATAACCGCAAGTATGTCTGAATAAAGTTTACTTTGATTGAACAATAATGAACATGTACAGTACGTGCATTAAAAGTAATATTGCACAGGCTATATTTCCCTACACATTTTTTCCCCACCAGTTATTATATCGAAAATTAACAACTACAATGTGAGTCATAAAAAAGTAGAACCCATTAAAAAAATCACTACTTCGTGAAAAATGCCTCGATTTAAACCAATTTTAGCACTTATATAGAACAATAGTGTAGGAACAAAAAGGAATTATAAAATGTGTTCAAAATGTTCTCCGGTGGACTTCACACAAGCCTGGAGTCTAACGTGCCATTCTTTAATTGATTGACGAATCAATTATACGCTGGCTGAGTTCGATCCAAGTTTTCTTAATTTATAGTTTCGAGTCTGCGATATTATTAATCTTTAATTTGTAAACCTTTTCCTGAAGAACGCCCCAAATTTTGTAGTCCACCGAAATCGAGTCCGGACTGTTTGGTGGCCAGTGGTAGCGTTCGATGAACTGCGGCGTTCCCAGTTGCAGCAGTTCAAATGTTTCTAGAGTAAGGTGAATAGGGGCACCGTCTTGTTGAAAAATGAAAAAATCCGAAATTTGTCGCATGTCCGGAACAAGTTTTTTGTTTCTTTACTATTGTTCTATGTGAATGCCAAATTTTATTTAAATGTAGGCATTTTTCACTAAGTTGGGTTTATTTTTATTGGGCTCTTCTTTTCTATGACTCAGTGTAGTTGGATGCTACCATTTTTTTTTTTTTAAAGCAAGCATACATACTTTCAAAGTTTAGAAAAAAACCAGCTTTTTTTCAAGATTAATTAAACCTATTCTATCATTTTCTTTCAGAGGATACTTATAATAAAAATGAAATTATTGACCAAAAAGAAATCAACTTGCGGGTGATGGACACCTGTGACAAAGTAAGCTTTGAAAGATTGGATGAAAATAACTTCACAATTGCTAAAAAATGTGTATCAAGAAATTAATTTTAAAAATTATATTGAAAATACTTAGGTTGGTAAAAATCCAGATCGATACCTCAAGTGGGCAGACGCATTTTTAGTAGTGTATAGCATTACGAATCGTTCAAGCTTCGAAATAGCCCATAACTACTTGGAAGGCATCGCTCAACATCAACGTTTGTCTTCGGGTATCGAAACTCCCACCATTCTGGTAGGAACCAAAGTGGACATGGAAAGATACAGGTAAACCCTTATTAAAAACTTTAGCAAAACTTATTAAAGGAACTTTTAACTTAAGATTTTCATGCTGAAACAAGGTCTCAAATAAAAATACACTTGAGTGCAAAAAAATCTAATCACCTGCATGAATCAAGTAAAAATGTGTTTTTCTCAGCAACCAAATGTCCGATTTAAAATCTGAAAAATGTGTTTTGCAGACAATTTATTGAATGTGATTAATTCGCCTAGTGTGAAAGGGATTTCTGCCATATTTTTTTGGAGAATAGCCCACAACTCCTGTGGCTACTTTTGATGGAGTGGTCATTTTATCGAGAAACCATTAATTAACAATATGTCTGGATTTGTGTTCATTAAGCTCTGATAATCAAAACTGCGTTCAGAAACACTTGTAGCCACAAGGGTACAACGATGCATATAGCATAAATTATACAGAGGAATAAATTGTCTACATAAAATGTTCCACATTTGGTCGCTGAGAAAAACATACTTTTACTTGATTCATGCAGGTGAGTCGATTTTTTTGCACTCAAGTGTATATTTTAACATTGTTTCCAGACAAGTAAGTAAAGCCGAGGGCAGCGCATTAGCTGCTCATTACGACTCTGCATTTTTTGAAACCACATCGGCCGAAGAATATGACAGCGTAGAACGCATCTTCCACGAAGTGATCCGAGAGGTTTTGAGAGAACACGAACGTTGCATGCCTCTGCGGCCGCTCTTCATAACGGAGGAGCGGTCTGGAACTGGACTCCGCACATTCAGGGCATCCTTCGCACTTCGGAAAGAGTCTGTAGCGAGTCAAGCATTGCAAGAAAAGAATTCCAGATTTAAGTTCTTCAACAAGGGAAAAGGATTCAAAGCTATATTTCAATCGACATAACTGCTGTATCTCCAGAAACATTAAACAAAGAGAAGAGGTGATTTTAAAAAGTGGTTTTAGTTTGGGTTATTACGCTAATAACACCAAATACAAGAATGCGTATTGATACAGATTTACTTTTAAAGTGCTAAGAAATGACTAGCCATAATGGCCCCACAACACAGTCTCAAACCTTCTTTGAATGAAAGTGTACAACTATTAAAGTCTCTACAGCAGTTTTTTTTTCCAAACTTGTTCAACTCCGACGATGAGTTTTCTCTCATTTTCTAAATGAAAAATTAGGTTTTGAATAAAATATAAATCGCCTCGTTATTAAACACAAACTGCAAATTTTGATGCGAGTTCATTATTCGGTTCACAACATAAGAGGATTCCTCGGCATCAAAATTTAACAACCGGAAGTTAGTTGAAAGGTCACAGGATTATCTATACAAATTTCATGTTTTCATCACAAACTTCCGACTAGTTTTAGTCGGACATTTCGTGAATGCTATCATTCAAAGAGTTAGCTTTTCAGTTTTCATATTTTTTGCCAAATTACACAAAAGGTCGCAGGGAAAGTACGCTAACCAGTTCTTCTGCAGTTTCCAGAATAATTCTCTCTTAGATACTTGTTGAACTTGTTCAATGCACGACAAATTGAATTAAAATTTCGCCGGAAAAGTACAACATTAAAGTCATTAGAAAACTGAAAACTCGACGAGTAAATTGCGATTCTGAATGACTGCTACACTGATAAAAGCTACGTTTTATTGAGTAAATGGGACCTCGTTAATAGGCATTGTATCAAGGCTAATAACAGTTAGCTAACACTGCTTCAACAAAAAAATGCAATCTTGTCACTCTTGGAATCTCCACAAAATGGGACGCAATCATTCTTATTTACTGGTATTTGTGCATTATGGATTTCATTCAACTACTTGAAAAGTAAGACCAATAAGTATTAGACACGTATTGAAAACTAAACAAGCAGTTTTAGATGTAATTACAGGAGAAAAAGAATAAATATGTGGGAAATCCACAGTCGTAAGTAATGAGATAGATACCTAGACATAGGTCAGATCGCACGAAGCACAACGAGAAAAAAATCCTAAATATTCATATTGGAAAACCGCTCTAGACTAGTTAGGTTTCCATGTTGACCGCACAAATACTGTAAAATGTTGCGAAAACTACGAATTATTAGTTGCGAGTGCAAACGAAACTATTATTAGCCTTTTAAGTGTAAATTAACAAACCACTTGGTTTTTTTTTACAGAAGTACAGCAAAGAACAATTAAATGGCAACACTACACAGTTATTGACAGAAAGGTTCACCTGGAATTTTGATATCTGGCTGAGCAACTGGCACAGAATTAATTTAACGTAACAAATAAAAACCCTGTGTTGTTAACGGAACACGAAACCACGGTTCTCTTTACCGAGCAGCACGAGGATGTGCCAAATAAACTCCCGATAACCGCTTTGCACACATAATAGAAAACAAAATTAAATAAAAACCGAATTACGAGGGTTTCTTCTAAAACAAAGTGACGAGAACAACTACACTTAGTGAATCACAAAACTTGACAGCAAGAAACCCACATTGATAAAAAATGCAAAACAAAAAAAAAAAAAACTTTTAGATTCGAGGTGAAGACAACATTTTCTATCTTGTGGGTAGATGAGAAATAACGTTTAAATGAAAAAGGGGGAACTCGTCGATTGGAGTATGAGGGATGTTCCCTAAACAGCGCATAATACCATATCACTAATCCCAGTTAAGCAGAAGTAGCTGTATCACCCTCCATTTTGTCGTCCACGTCATCTTTTTTGTCCTTCTTACCATCAGCAGCTGAAAACAAGTTTTCAATTTAGAAAAATGAATTTTGCGACATAGGATGTTGGACGGCATTTGACATTTTTCTTGAAAATTCTGTCAATTTACAAATGAAAAAGATCAGCGTCATAACAAGACGTACCTTCGCCATCAGCGCCGTCTCCAGCAGCTGGGTCACGCCTGCGCTTACGGGTGAAGCGTCCTTTAATAAATTTGGGCACAGGAAGAGGATCCATTCCCAGCACTTTATGAATCTGTCGGAATGCCAACAAGCGAAGTGCATGCTGTGCACTTGCGGTGATGTCTTCTCGTTCCTGATTAGTCATGTTTACCGATGCATCGGTCGGGTCTTTTTCACAAGGGTCAAGCAGTCCTGGTCCACCTGGAAGAAAAAGAACCCAGACAATGCATTAATTTGTTACCGGAGACTTATTCAAACGCATCTTCAGCATTTTTATAATGCATTCGATAACGCATAAGTTAGTTGTATAACCTGGCAGCAAGACTCCGGACGCCATAGCTTCTAAAACACGGCGAAGAGCATCCCCTGGACTGAGGGGAATTCCAGCGCTGCATAAAACCTTTTCCACTAGCAATTCCAATGCCTGCAAATAAATGAAAATATTTTAATTAGATTTTCGTGGCAAGCAAAATTAAATAATTCAACGTAAAAAAAAAAAACTTACCCAATTATTGAGCGGCGTCCAAGTGGGTACTCGTTGACAAAGATCGCGCAAAATGCGAATGATTAAAACGCAGGATTGCAATCCACTGGCTCTAGCCTAATAGCGGGGCAACACAATGCACAATTAAAAAAACCAATGACACACGACGAATAATTTAAGGATCAAAAAGTTTTTGTACCCACGGGAAGTACGGCCAGGCATAAGAAACTTAAGATACCCTCCCTCTGTTATTTAAAAATAACTTACATAATAAAACAACGGGGAAAAGACCATTTCGTTGTAGACGAAGTTGGCACGTTCGATAAAAAAAAAGTGTAGGTTTGCAATATAGGGCTTAAACTATATTATTATCAGAATCGATGCGGACATCAGATTTTAAGATAATTTTTTATACAAATTCGGACAATTGCCAATTTATTTTAAGACTATAATAGATATGCCAAACAAATTGAATTTGAAGCAGCGTACTTTCATTTTTCTCAAAAATCTTTCGAACAATTTTTTGTTGCGTTTATTGCAAAGTCCAACAAGGCATTGGCAAATGTCCCAAACATGCAGCTTAACTTCCAAACGTAATTCTCAATGCCGAATGCGCATGAAAATCAAATTGATCAGTAAAAAATAAGCCTATCTCGTTCGAACGTTTCAAAGCTACTGCAATTGCTTAAAAAAAGCAGGAGCCCCGAATTAGATTGCACCGCACCAACGACATGCCTGGGTCCCATAGGTGTGCCTGGGTCACACTACACCTGCCCCTGACCAGCACTCACGAAACGCTGCTTGTTCCGTGTGAGGGGTGGGCTGGGACAAATGGTCACTCGGTGCCACTTTCCAGCCTCATGTATAAATTGATCATCCCCAGCACAGCAAGGGTTGAACGGAAGCTCAAGCGATTGGCAAAACAAAAAAGCCTTTTTTTTTCTTTTCTTGCCCCGAGGGTAGCTGAACGAACGACTAATAATTTTGGTGTAAAGAAAAATTGGCAAAATAAGAAAACCGATTCCTGAGCCGCAGTCCCGCCCAATCAAAAGCTACTGGTAACTCCCCCTCCCCAAATAAATCAACTTTTTTATTTTCTCTCTCTGCATCCTTTGATCCAACCCTACTAACTCTAGCATTGTCAAGAGTCTGCTTTCGACATATCTCCGAATGCACGACAAAACATTCCCCCGCTTGCCCTCCCTTTCCCCAATCAAAACACATAACCATAAGGCTGAAAAGTAAACTGAAGATAAATGCGAACCTGGAACCACTTAGCATGACGCAGGGCAGCCAGGGCATCCAGGCATTTTGGCCTATCCAGAACATCCGGTGGGTCTTTAATAGTGACACTCTCTAAAGCCAGAGCAGGATGAAGACATGTTGATAAATGTTCGGAATGGGTGTTTGACCATGGGTAACGGAAACGTTTCACGACACTCAACACGTCAACTTATCCACAAATCCCCATTTTTAAAAGCTAAGGACAAAGACTTTACCCTGGGAAAAATTAAATCGACAATCACACGATAAATTAAAAGAAAACTGAAATTTTGATAAGAACGCCAGCTATTAAAAATGGAGACCGCAAGTGTCGCTCCACGTTCCCGCCCAGACTTGGTCAAAAATCCTTCCAATTCCTCTGCCATGCACTTTCCCCTCTTCGACACCTAAAAGCCTTAATTGGCAGCAAATCATTATTACATCACGGTTCATAACAAACAATGGATTATCAGCACAGTTAACGACTTTAAAAATCTTCATAAAAGGGATTGATTTTTGAAACGCCCAGTTCCCCCAAATAAAAAAAAGGATCACCCATTTTTATCATTCCCAAAATGCTGTGGACTAATACTAAAATGGTAAGCAACAAATAAAAACCGTCAGTGAAGATAACGCTATTATTCGATTACATTCAGGCAGGATTTAAAAGAGGGGACAGTAGCTTATTTAAAAGCAGACAAAGTATCATCTTGTCTGCATGACCTGTTACACCAGTACATACCACCTTCGTCGGCCGACGGTTCCCGCACTGCCGGAGACGTCAGAGTAATGGTCACGGTGATTTTGGGCTCCATAACAGTGCTCACATAAATAGATGCATCCTCAAAACTGCAACGTGTCTCGTACTTTTCAGTACAGACGACCTGTAACAGTTACAAAATTGACAGCTTAAAAAACAGCCTTAAACAACTTTCTGAAAAAAAATCTACAATTAATTTTTAGCTTTCATTATTAAAAAAATGAAGTACTAACACTTAGTTGCTCAGGTAGGTTCTTGCCTACTTTCGTCAAAAGGGTCCTTGTAGGCTTCTCAGCACACAAAACCACCAAGTTCACTTCCTTATCTCCCCTCAGAAGCAAGCCCTTAGCCAGTACACCAACACGCATCACCCCCTTTAGGATACGAGCAGGACCGTCATCATCTTTGTTATCTTTATTTTCCCTGTTAACATATGCAAAGATAAGATCCTTAGCACTTGTTAAAACTAATCTACGATAAAATCCTTGTTTGCCTAACTATACTCACTCTTCGGTAGCTGGCTTTGGCTCGTCGGCTTTAGTGACAGGTGTATCGCTTTAAACAAAAAATTCATTGCACAATACCATCGACATTTCATGATAACAATTCAAAGGATATTTGATTTAAAACTTACACTGTCTCAACTAAAAAGTCAGAAACTTGCTTCAGTGCCTTCTCCGTGTTTGATACAATGCGTTGCACAGCCTGAAGTTCGTCTTCCTTTGGATATATCTGAGAATGTTTGGCCAAAACGTGGCGGTCATCCAAGGTGTCCGGGCGGCGTGGCGGCTATCGATCAACCGACAAACACTTATTACTCTCGCTTAATTCCCTTTTGTACCGAATTTTGCACAGCTTTACATTTTATCCCATTTTCTCAACGAAAACATATCAATAGCTTTATGATTTCAATAACTCACCATCGGCGGTCCGCTTGGTCCTCCTTGTCCAGGAAACGGGCGCATCATTTGCATCATTTGGGGTGGTGGCATGCCTCTTGAGTCCCTACCAAAACGACGGTACCATTCATAATATTCCATTTCGTCTTCATATTGCCTCGCTTCCTCCCAATAAAGCCGTTCTTCTTCCTCCATCATTCTGCCCAACAACGGCACTCCAAGCATTTTAAATGCGACACAACAAGCACCCCATAGCGAGCAAAAAAAATCACTTAAACGTACCTCATTTCTTCACGCCAACGTTCCTCGTCTCGTCGTCGAAAGAATTCGTCTTTCATTTGTTGACGGCGCATCTTCTCCTCCTGGATTTTGCGTTGACGGAGACTCGGCTTAATATCCACGACCAATTCGGGATTTACCTTTTTCTATAAAGAAATAGAAATGACTTCACTTTAGCCATAGCAATGCATTACACGCAAATAGTACACACAATTTCAATGCCATTAAATACTTGCCTTGTATTGCAGTCGGTGACGACGACCTTTCATGTGCATTTCTTTGGCATTAGGATCATTGAAACGACATTCGCACAATTTGCATTGGAAACTGACAACTTTTCCTTCTTCATTCTTAATTTCTTCGATGTAGTCTTGACCTAATAAAAAGCGGAGGAATAAAAGCAATCAAGCAAGGACGCAATTACGGTCAAGCATAGTCATAAATTAATTTTCTTACCAACTGGCTGGATGTCCGATTTGTCATCCAAGTTGGAAAGGCTCATGAGGCCATCATCAGAAACATCATCAGCTTTCTGCTCTGCCTTCACAACTTCTGTAATCTGATTGTTTGCAGTCGTTGTGCTCAATTTGGTTCCGCCAACAAAGGTAATTTTTGGAGTAGCCACAACAGTTTTCTTCACAGGCGAAGCTACAGAGCTGATTGGGGAAGCTGATGCTTCAAAAAAATAATATTACAAATCCCATATAGATTCACCACCCAAGTAAACGACAAAGGCACTCATTGAACCTATTAATTCTTACCAGCAGAGCCAGAAGTACCCGTGTTATTTGTAGCACCTAACACAGTGGGCTCAGTAGATGGAATGGGCTTTCCCAGCTTAGTGTGCAACTTCACAACCTGGAATACGAAAAGAAAATGTATGACCATTTTAGTCAAGATTATAATTATAATAATCATTCAAGCAATGATTTGTGGAAAAACAACCCTGGCAATCGTTTAGAAACATAGGCAACTAATTGACCGCCAGCAAATTAGCAAAGAATCTTTAAAATTAAAATACCTTCTGATGCTTTGCTCCTCTTATGTGAGCAGCATAGGCATCAGCCCCAGTGCAAGTAACGTCGCATAATTCGCAACGCAGGGAATTTCCTGGTCGAGATGTCGGCACAACAGGGGTTCCTGATTTAGCAGCAGCTTCCTTTTTCTTGTGCTTCTGTCCCTCCAAATGTTCACGATAGGTCTATACGAAAAGATATGTGTAAACTTTAAACCAACGTTGCATTTACAAATAAAAACGAATTTTCTAAATGCAGAAAACAAACTGGGAGCATGACTTATCTACATAGAACCATATAACAAAAAAGATTGTAACAATCACCTGAGGTCCAGCACAGCTTATCTTGCACACATCACAATAATGAAGTTGTTGAGGCTTCGGGGGTTGCTTTGGCTTGTTCATCTTCATGCCACCAGGTTTCTTGAAGGTGTTCCAGTTATTCGCCGGTTTTGAGTTGGTTGTCGTTGTGGCCTGTTGTTGTTGTTGCACGTACATTGTAGCTGCAGAATAGAGAGCAGCATCATAACCTACAGAGGATGAGTCCCATGAATACCAACTGAGACAATGCATGCATTTGTCCTAGTTAAAACCTAAAAAGAAGTATTTACCAGAATAACTGGTTGCAGTAGTTGACGGAGTGCCAGAATTGTTGGTGTTGTAGCTAGTCGGGTAAGTGGTGGAAACCGCAGACTGAGAATACCCGTATGATGGGTTGTTGTTATTTTTCTGAACATTGTTGGCTCGGTTTGCAGTTGAATAGGCATTGGATGCAGGATATGATGTCTTGTTTGCTAAAAAATAAAAATAAAAAACAAATCTTGAATAAGGAGGAAGGCACCGCTTGCACGCATATGCATATTATTAATTCAATAAAATTACACAAGAACCATATTTGACATAACATTTCAAAGACTTAAAATCAAAACGGAATATCATTACTTTTAATAGATTAGAAGTACATGCTTGAGGAAACTAGAAAATAGGTATTAACTTTGCGGTTGCTGCTGGTAATATGTCTTAGTTCCATCATACGTTGTTCCAGATGAGCGTTGCTGATAGTAGGATGCATCATACGATTGAGTAGTGGATGCAGGTGGCGGTGGTGGGGCAGAATCCTGTTGTCGTCCAGAAAATCCATAACCACCAGATGCATGCCCTGTCTGATATCCGTCATATGCATTCTGTCCAGATCGAGCAGCTTGATTGTACGAGCCACCGTAACCTGACTGACCTGTCTGATAGGTAGCTGCAGGAGTACTAAAACAAAAGAAATGTTTGTACACAAGTTAGCATTACTTTCCATCTAGGTACACAGCTCTTTGAATTGTCCATAAATGAATCTACCGTCATTCTTTAGTATACTAGTTCACGTTTTTAATAACCAGCAAAAATGTCCCAAATATTCCATATATATACACTGTGTAGCAAATGCAACAATTACTTTCACAGCGGATTTTATCTAATAAACAAAGTCAACACTTACAAAACAAATCAATAAATTCCCTTTCTCTGGATATGCGTATGTCAGTTTTAATTAACTAATCGGTAACCCGTGAAAATCACGGGAACTAACAATACTTCGATTGGACATGCATGGAAAAATACTGTAAAATATAAACATGTTAAAAGTATTAAATGTTAATAAGAAAATGCGTGAATTACACAAAAAGAGTAAAGGCTTAGCACAACAGTGTTTGTCGAATTATTGCGTCATCAACACAACCGCATGAGCATTTTCTCTTCGCAACCAGCACGTGTATCTTTATAAAAATACACGTTACTGTGACACTTCTGAGCATCGTGTATACCACCACCCTCCACGTTTTTATTAAACACTGAGGGAGAGTACGTAGTGTGGCCAAGGCCGTATTGTATATGGGGTGGATATTGGGAATAGATCCCCCCAAAATCCGATAAATTTCACAAATTTTAACCCGAATCCGCCAATTTGACGCGATTTTTGGACAATATCCCCCTTCTCACGAAATGTGATCACATATATAACCTTGAGTGTGGCGTCACAGTCACATGCAGGGCTGTTTCTAAATTGAGCATATTGCTCACAAGGCTCTGCTCACGCGTTGCTTAGGATCAGTTTGTATTCACTATGCTCAGGGCGTAATTTAGAAACAAACTTGCTCAGTATGTACTCAAATAGGGTGCA
>JAQGBW010000890.1:0-32246 GCA_034698625.1 Julus scanicus | reverse complement strand
TCCCCTGGCGTTGGTGTTTAGCCCTCGTGTTGCAGAAATAGGCCAACGTTAAAAATCAACAAACAAACAAACAACTAGGTGTTTCAAAATTTAGGGAAAATCCTTGAAATTTGCTTGAGTTTTTTTCCAGCAAATTTACTAGACACCTTTATCTATTTAATTGTAGGTGTATACAGTTATATTTACATATTATGTCTATAAACGCTACAAGCTGCCAAATTCAACCGAACTTTTTCTTTTTATTTCAACAGTAAAGCCCAATTTCGTTAGTATGCCCGAAGATGTAACGGCAATTGCAGACGAGACCGTGATGTTTGATTGTAAAATAAGTGGCGATCCAACACCCACAGTTATCTGGAGGAGACAAGATGGCAAAATGCCCATTGGAAGGTAATAGCGGTTATTAAATGAAGACTAAATTCTACGAGTCACCATGCAGTATCTATTCATTGTGTGTGGTGGTTAGAATTCCTAAGTCACGATGCTTTTAATTCATTGAAGGGCCCAAATCCAGGAAGACAAAAGCTTAAAAATTGAAAGAGTCACACCAGCTGACGAGGGACTTTACATCTGCGAAGCCGAAAATCTTGTTGGAAGTGTGACTGCATCTGCGACTCTGGTGGTTCACTGTAAGTATTTAACATAATTTGCCTCTTCATTACCATTATTCGACATTTATTTGAAAAATTTGGTCTTGTATTGATAGTAGGGTAGCATATTTCAGCAGTTATCCAAATATTACATCTTCAATTAATAGGCACGTTAACATTGAAGATGTTCAAACCTCATTATCAGTCAGGTTACATTCAGAAATGGTATATGCTGAACTTTCAGAGAATTACTATTTTTTGTGGCCATCATCAATTTGTTTTTAGATTAAGGCACGTCTTTTCTTTCCTTTTATCCATCATTTCTTCCATACAAGTCTGCTGAAGCGTGCTACAATAGTTGTTAGGCATTTAATCCAATCTGCTACTGAAGGTTTCCGAAAACTACTTACTTTCCTAAGTGAGAATTTGGGTTTAACGGCTGAGAGTAAACTTGCTTTATGGAAGGTTTTTAGACTGTGGTTTCTCGAAGATTACAATCGGAAATCAATCTTTTCTGGGAATTTTTTTAATTTAGTTGCAAGTGCAAGTTTTGTGGTTTCGTGCAATTACGAATTTCCCTTAAACAAACAGTTAGTTGCAGAGTTCCATGTTTTCGATAATCTAAATATAATATGCTATGAGTAATGGTTGACAACTTAGGCATCGTATTTATGGGATTTCATTTTATGGGCATGCGTTTTATGGATTGGACCGAAATTGCTTATCGGATTATTTGTTTTTAAACAGATACGAGCCGAGGGAGCCTACTAGGGTGAAGATTTTTTTCTCTTTAGGTCCCAAATTCATTAAAAGCTTGCTGCCGTACTTTTCTTATATTGGAATCGTTACTCGGTTGCACCCTCCCTACCTTCTTTTTTTGTATATAGTCTTTTTTTTCCCCAACCTCGGATGAAATTGCGATGAAATTAAATCATGTTCAGAATTGCTTTTTTCAGCCACCTAATTTGTGTGCAGCCTATTCATCTGCCCATACTTCTGGCATCCCACTTGGAGCTAATTCACATTTCTTTCTAGCGTCTAAACTGCAAATCTGGCATCTTGGATGTCTTAACAATGTTCGATTCGGAATTCTCGGCCGTTTTTTTGGGGGTTTCGGGCCGCCGTGTGCCCCCCATCTTTCGTACGGCGAAATGTTGCCTTACTTGGCTGGTTTCATTCTTAAGCTTTATTGGTATCGATTTGCCATCAGGCGTTTCGCCTTAATTAGAAGAATGTTGTAATTACGGCTGGCTGCCTGCCTGCTCCAATGGCAGGAGACGTGGTTTATTGCCGAGGCATGGGGAAACCGTACAGAAACAAAAAGCAGGGGAAATCAATGTTGGAAAGCGGTGAGGGGATGCCGAAGATGCTTTCGGCTTATTGTTGGTTGGGATAAAAGCTGGAAGGGACCTGGGAGAAAAGGCCAGGAGGCGGATTGTGGGATAACTAGCTGGGGAGCTACTTCATGGCCCAATTCACTTTAGATGCTCGAGCAGTCTTTTCATACATCAAATATTTGAGTGGTCGACTAGTTGCTAGCTGGGGGTTACTACACGTATACTCTACAAGCATCCGATGGAACTGACTCTCTCTCACGTACTTCTTTCCATTGTGCATGCACCGTGCCGTTTAATGCATTTTCTTATAATGTTCATTCAAACTGGCTTTTTGGTTTTTTAAATGTCTTTAGAAATGCCTAATACTCTTTACATTATTACGCTACGGAGATCCTCTCCCCCCTCCCTTTCTCATTAAATGGCTCATTGCAGGAATGTAAGCATTTTGGTGAAATTAGCAGAAGTACTAAGCATAACAATTTTAACAAAGAAACAGGATTTAGTGGATCCACTGGCTAGAGCAAAATCAAAAGAAATGAATCCTTGTTTTTTTATATGTAAACCTAAAGCAAAGAATGAAATCTATTTTAATTGTTATGAAACTCTTTGGGGGATATGCACTTTGTGCAACTGTTAAAATGTCACTTATGTTTCTTCCACGATGGGGAAACCATTTTACATTACAGATTTTGAGTACAATACTGCATAATGCTGGTTACAAAAGGGAACTTATAAGATAAACTTAAAAAACCATACAACATGTCTATAGTTGCAAAAAGGCTATTTGAAAATATATTAGTAGAAGAAATTTCCATTGCCAACTAATTCAAAAGATAGGTTCAGATGTTTCTACACAATTCATTATATTGAATGCCACAATCGTAGCATTATTGCATTATTGGATTATTAAAGTTGTTTTCCTAAGCTTCACTGCTATACACTTAAGCTTCACAGCAATACATAAATTTGGAGGCACAAGCCTAGAAAACTTGTATCACCTCTGGAATTTTGGTAATTTAGCATCTTAACTCCGTCTTTTTAGGTCCGTGACCATTTTCCGTCCCGATTTTACATACTTTGTCAGTATAATTTCACCAAATCACTTACATTTTACAAGTCTTTCGAGGTTAATTTCATTTCCATAATTCCATCCCCTAATTAGTTTTATTTCAATTAAGTTTACTTCTTCAGACGCTATAATAATTACTCTCATTTCTTTGCTTTTCATGCTTAATAAAAATAAACTAACTCAGTCTGCTGAGTATATTTTGCGAAAGCGCGAGAGCATAAAAAGCAAATTTCATAGTTTCCTAGTGTCTAATAATGTATGAAATTCTAGAAAGTAAGTGATCATCAGCAGAACAATTTCATTAACAAAAATGTAGTTTTGGCTAAACATCGCATGAAAGGACGACACACTTATTTTAGCAGTGCATTTGGTAGAAAGAACTTTGCGATTTCCCCTCGTGAAGTTTTTTATATCATCATCGTGAGCTGCTGTTCGCTCCAAATAGCTTTAATCAGACAGCCTCATTCACTTTCAATCATCCTGATTGAAAAAAGCCAATGAAGGATCCTTGTTCACGTAATCTTTATGCATTGTATCCATCTCGCCTCCTTCCTTCAAACCAATTTGAGAAAACGAAATAAATAGCCGAAGATAAAATTCAACGCCTTAGCTCCCCCAGCCCCATGTTAAATTAATCAGGTAGTGAGAAACGAAAAAAGAAAATGGCATAAAAAATAGCTGGTGTTTTACGCTTTGTCACACATCACATTTTTCTACTCTTTTTTTTTTCCAGATAAGTACTGAATAGTGTATGCTGCATATTTAAGTAGACGGAATACCAGACATTCTCTTTCGCTTACATCGGTGATTAACTAGTTCTTTTTATATTACAGCGAGGCCCAGCTTCACCGTGAGACCAAAGGACCAGAAAGTCGGACTGAACGGAATAGCCACATTTGCATGCGCAACTACGGGGAATCCACCTCCTGCAGTGTTTTGGACAAAAGAGGGTAGCCAGGTACGCTGAAATGATTTAATTTTCCAATATTCAAAAGGAACCTTTACATTTTTAAGTTGTAGATGTTTCCAAAAGAAATATTGTAACTATTCAAGATATATTTTATATGTATCCTACTATTTTATATATTTAAGGTGTTGATGTTTCCCGGTCAACCCCATGGTCGTTTTTCGGTGTCTGCCGAAGGGGAATTGAAGATTTCCGGCGTTTTACGAGAAGATGAAGCTTACTACATTTGTTCGGCATTAAGCGTTGCGGGTAGCTCGATTTCCAAAGCATACTTGAAAGTCACAGGTGAAGCAGAAGTTTTTTTTAATTTTTTTTAATAAAAACCTATCCTTGACGCATTTTTTAACATAAAACGTTTGTCGTGTAACCTTATAGCTCTGGCAGATCTTCCACCTCCAGTAATACGCATGGGTCCCGCCAACCAAACATTGCCACTGAAGAGTGTGGCTATGTTGCCTTGTCAAGCATCTGGCAATCCAACGCCCACTATCAGATGGCTTATCAATGGGCAGGTGCTTGTTTCTAATAATCCGAGAGTAACACTCCTGGATTCTGGGACATTGCAGATTGATGGTGAGTGATTTTTTTTTTTTTTGGGTTTGCGATCGCTTTCTTAATCGCCTTTAATCGCCAAGAGTCATTTATCATTTAATTGCAATTAAATTTAAGCTGGTATTCTTTTTATATTTAAAAAGATCTTCAGTTGGCTGATTCAGGACTGTATACATGTGCTGCATCCAGTGAAAGTGGTGAGACCTCATGGAGCGCATCTCTTTCAGTAGAATGTAAGTATCTCATCTTATTTTCTCGTAAGTTGGACGCCAAATAAAGTTATTTTCTTCACTTGTCTGTAAAATAAATTTTTTTTGTTTACCTAGCACCAACGAATCCCAACGTCATTTTTCATCGAACACCCGACTTTTCCACTTTTCCCGGACCGCCGAGCAAACCGGCAATCACGAATTTCACAGATGCGTCTGTGTCTTTAGTATGGCGACGCAATGCCAAAATGGGCACGTCTCAATTGATTGGCTATACGGGTTAGAACGAATTTTGCTTTTCAAAATATGTAAATTTGTCAATTTAATTTTATAAATATCTAATACGATGTTTCCATTGCAGTGGAGTATTTTAGCAGCGATTTGCAAACTGGCTGGGTTGTGGCAGCACATCGCATATCTAGCGAATCATACACGGTTAACAACCTACGGCCGGACACCAGCTACGTCTTCCTAATTCGTGCTGAAAATTCTCATGGGTTAAGTTTGCCAAGTCAAATTTCGGATATCGTACACACCCAGGGTTCTCGCCGTGCTCTACCAAACCACGATATGGATGATGCTAGGGCAAAGCTCGGTGGAATTGTTGTGGATCTCAAAGAAGTAAAAGCGCTTAGCTCAACTGCTATTAAACTGTCGTGGGAGGTAAGGATTGCATGCTCATTATTCGTTTAATAACGGTTAATTGTTGATCTTGACTAATTAAATGTGTGATTTACAAAATTCAGATTCGAGTGGAGGAGGAGTTTGTGGAAGGGTTTTACATACGTTTTCGCGATATGAGTGGCGGCTCCCAAAAATACAATATGGTTACCGTGTTGAACGCTGGGGCCTCGTCGTACATAATCACCAACCTGAGAAAATTTACAAAATATCAATTCTTCCTGGTTCCCTTCTATAAAACGGTTGAAGGTCAACCTAGTAACTCAAGAAACGAACAAACCCTCGAAGATGGTAAGGGACTACTTAACATGTGCTTTATACAAAATTCTTGAATTTTTTACAAATAGGGTATCTTAAAATTGCTATTAAAATATACAATTGCTAATTCTATATATAATTACATGTAATACTATACTTACATTGGTTTTTTTCTAGTGCCTTCTTCTCCACCTGATGGTGTTAATGTCAGGGTGTTGAATGTCTCAGCTGCACAGCTCAGTTGGTCCCCTCCACCACCCCAGCATCGAAATGGCGTCTTAAGGGGATATCTGGTAAGTCATTGTCTATTAAATGTTTCCGAGACCTTTCATGTGCATTGTAGATCGAAGTCGTTTCAGAACCGCTGCTGTAATCCATTCTTCTTGTATCTTGCGGCTATGATTTTCATGGGTAGTTTAATTCACAATTGCTTTTTAATTATTTAGATTCATGCTCGGGTTAATTCTACATATTTGCATTCCAACATCACGGCGAACGCCACTACCACGATGACTATATTAACAAATTTGGGTTCTGGTGTGACGTACACAATTCGTATCGTTGCATACACGAGTATAGGATTGGGTCCATTTAGCACCCCAGCCATTCTGAGAATGGGTGTGTAAAGTATTTTTGCCTCTTGCAATATATGGCCGTTTTTAATAATCAACTTGCAATTAGTGACGTTCAATATCCAAAATTTTAGATCCTGCGTTGTTGGTTTCGGAGCATGCCGATGGGATGCTTCCCAATTCTTTAAACAGCTTTGTTAAGCAGCCGTGGTTCATCGGCCTCATTGGGGGTCTCCTCTTTGTTGGCTTGTTCATTTTTTGCTTGGTTATATTTCTGAGGCGGCGATCAGCACGGCAAAAGTCAATGGGAGGAACGCTCATCAGTGAGTAACTCTTTATTAAATTTATATAGAATTCTGAAATGACGTTTGCCGAATGCCTCGTGTAAGGTTGTAAAATATTTGGCATCAAAGATTTCATAAATTGCTCAATTTATAGCGGATGACTTAACGCGTGCCAATCTAAATGCCCGTGATGCCGCTCTTTGGATTGACAGAGGGTGGAAAGTGATGGACACTGACAAAGATAGCAACTTAAGCGAAACTAAGTTATTGAATTGTGCTGGAAATGATCTCAATAGGTGTGTGAAAGTTCAACACATATATGACGATCGGTTTATGCTATAAATGAGGCATTTCTAATTATTTGTCTTCATATATAGTTTATTTAATAGCGTTCCTGATTACGCCGAAGTCGACACTCGCAACTTAAAGACATTTTATAAAAAGGAGCCATCTACGGTTCCTGCACCTTACGCCACTACAACCCTCATCAATTCTGTACAGAAGCGGTTAAACATGCAAGACAGCGATAGGGGATTTATGCCAATACTTCCGAATAAAGACGGCAAAACAAGTGGCTCGGATGACAGCTGTATGAAGCCAGATGTCAGTAGCGATTCAAAGTCTGATAATAGTCGCTCCACGTATAATGCAGGTTTGTCGGCAGTTCTCAAAATTAACACGCTAATCACGGTTCCCACTATAACCTGGGAAATTATATTTTAATCTTTTTTAAAAATATTTTGGTTATATTGAGGTTTAGAATTTTACATCTCTGTTGTTAATTATGAAAATTGGTTTGGATAATAATTCTAATGCAGAATACGACCAGAATTTATCCATGGTTCTATTGGGGACCCGTGAAACTAATGTTAAAATTTGAGTTATACCCAATACATGTTGTTAGTTCTGTATTTTTCAGACGGGATGGGTGGCGATTGCGGAGATGCTGGGAGCCCAACGAGCGACAGTGGTAGTATAATTATGGGTAAGGAAATAGTCTACCAATTGTGTTTTTTGTACTTCTAAATTGTGATGACCGCTTTTTGGTGATGTTCAAGCTTTTACATTTTATAATTGTTTGCAGACGAAAATGGCATGCCTGTACGCAAGAAGCACGCCAAGATGTTCAGAGCAAACCCAAAACAACAGTTTGTTAACTGGGCAGAGTTGCTGCCGCCTCCTCCAGAACATCCACCTCCACCGAGCGACATGGGGTCGCCACCATCGACTCCACCTCCGCAAAAGTGTTACACCGCCAATAGAGCAATAAAATCACAAGTATGTCAACAAGTAGGCTACTCGGTTTCTTTCTCTGTTTAATGTTTTCTTGGACTTTTGCAAAAAATAAATATTAATTTAAAATGTTCTTATCATTGTAAAAAATAAATATTAATTTAAAATGTTCTTATCATTGTAAAAAATAAATATTAATTTAAAATGTTCTTATCATTGTCTTTTCAGAGTCCACAGACACCGTGCAGAAATGCAATGTCATACAATGCAAATCGAGGTGGTTTTCATTCGCCGCTGGTCGGAAAACGGCCGCAGATTTCTCACCCTTCCACTCCGATGTTCATGGATAGCGAACGCGGTCCCACACCCCCAATCCGAACATTCAAGCCTCACCTGTGGGCAAACGGTGAAATGTCCGGTGTCGATCACATGCCATTGGACCGCGGGCCATTGCCACCGCCAATGCATCCGCAGCAGGGAGGAAGCTCGGCGGCCCCCATGAATTTCATCCAGAATCCGTTTATGGATCGTGGAATTCAGTCGTCCTTACCTAGTCTCGTGAGCGAACCCATAAACAGGTTCTGCATGAATGGCAGCGATGGGCATCAGTACTCCATGGTTGATTATGCTGGCACCATGCAAGGGAAGTCTTGCATGGAGTCGGATGCCGAGGCAGTCCCTGATTATAGTGATATTGACCATTATGCTCGCACCGATGCGCGAACCCCCGAATCAAGCGTGGCTGGTGGAGATTTGGAGTGTGCGATGCAAGGTTAGAATTTCAGTTTTAATTTTTTAATTGCACCAATGTTTGCATGTGCCTTTGGTGAATTACTTTTAAGAAGCATTTTAGATAAATGCAATTCCTCCATTAAAGTAGGTTGAGTTTTCCAACAATCCATTTGCATAGCTTGAGTGTAATCTCAAAAGATGAAACCAAAACTTAAGTGAAAGCTGTATAAAACGCTATTTTTCTGGTTATTTTACATAGGCACACCAATCGCATCTTGGGTCAACATGACCGACCGCAGCGGTAACAGTTCTTGTACCAGCGCCAGGTCAAGCGCAGCCAGCTCATCTGATGGGTCTTTTTATACGGAAGCCGATTATGCTAGTGCCATTGCTCGGGCAGCAGAACATGCCGGTTTGAAGGTGGAAGGTTCAGTAATAACAGATCCCAAATCAGGTAAGTTGCAACAGCTAATGTATTTTTCAACATTTTCTGCGTAAATTTATCATATATATAAATTTTATATTTACAATTACAACATAATGCACATGGAACGGTATTCTGCACACATGTTCCTAACAGAATAATAATTTTACAGGTAAAAGACATATCTTTCCATTTCGGCATCGACAGAAGCGGCCGACGAGCCCCTACAGCACGGACAGTAATTACAGCACGGTAAACGAGCAACACAGACCATACCAGAAAGCTCAGCGCAGAAAACAGCCTTCAGAAAGTAATCACATGCTACCTGGTAAGTCAACCTGGTGAAAGTTTTTTAATTTTATTCTACATGTCAAAAACAATCGAGTGCATTTATGCTTTTTGTTGCATAAACAAAACTTTTCTTTGAAATCATATTAACCTGTATGTTAGAATCAGGACTTGAAACTAGTCTGTGCCTACCACCTGTTCTTCATTCCGTTCCAGCTTTGCGGGGCTTCCCACGTAGATTCTTCACAATTAGCAAATTGCATGCTCGCTATAGTCACAAAATTGTTTGAAGTAAAATAACTGCATGCTTCACCTAATGGAGCTTAAAAATGTCTTAACATTGCTTAATATTCCTTATCTTTTCATAGTTTTTCACTGCGAGATTTCAATTTAGTGAAACTTGTTGTGAAATCTTGAATCTTTGTAAAGACTACCACTTATATGTCAGAGCTTCAATCTGTCATCTTTTTAAAATCACGTTATAGGCGGGATTTTGTTATAGCCAGATTCGGATCTTTCTTCAATTTTACCACCACGACATTTTATTGATTTTCTAACCTAACCTAGTTTAACCTAACCTAGCCTAACCTAACCTGTTGTTAAATGTCACGTTTATCGCAGTAATGTCACTTTTAGCGCAGTGTTTATGATGGAAAATCATTTAACAACACGTTAAATTAACAACAGGTTAGGCTAGGTTGGCAGGGGCGCCGAGAGCCAGGGACGGGCCCGGGGGAAAGGGAGGAGGAGGGAGGGGGGAGTATATATGGTTCTCATTTTTACCTTAGAAAAATTGCATTTTTACCAAATAAAATTTGTTTTTAATAATTAAAGAACATTGCGTTTTTACGATAGAAAAATTGCATTTTTACCATAGAAAATTTGCGCTTTTGCCTTAGAAAAATTGCGTTTTTATCATAAAAAATTTGCGTGTTTACCATAGAAAAATTGCGTTTTTAACGTAGGAAAATCGCATTTTTACCATAGAAAAATTACGTTTTTACCTTAGAAAATCGAGTTTTTAACGTAGAAAAATTGCGTTTTTACCGCAAATGCGACAATTTCGAAAGGTCATTTTCAACTTTTCAATTTTTTTTCACACATATTCTAGAGGCCCGGGCCCGTGGGAGTATTTTCCCCCCTCTGCAGGCCTGTAGGTTGGGGTTAGGTTAGGTTAGGTTAGAAATCAATAAAATGCCGTGGTGGTAAAATTGTATAGAAAACATCCACAGATTCAAGTGTGATAGCTTAATTACCTGGTTCTGTTTATCATTTAAAGTGAAAATTTCTACTATTACATATAATTTGCGGGATATGTAAAATGTGCCCTGAATACATGCATAGAATTTCATTCTCTTATTGTAAACATGTGCTTTCCCGCTTTTATAATACTGTTATTGACGGATTTATGCTAGGCCAACAGCTGCCTCAGTATGGCTTCATGTCCAAATCCTTGGAAAGACCACCTGTCCAAGGGCAAATGAGCAGAGTACCACTTTTCACTGCTCAACTTCCTATGCAGCTCTCTTATGGTTAGCGAAAAAAACATATCTAGCATGCACGACAACTTAGGCCAAAGAAATCTGTCTTCCAATTCTCAATATTATGAAAATCAAATTTGTTTGATTTATCATGATTAGTTTTAATCTCAAGTTGAACAGCCTTGACAAATTAACTCCTAAATTTTGATTAAATTAAATTTTGATATCCTTTTCTTGCTTATTTTTTATATCGGAATAAATTTTACACCTGAAAAGTAAAACTTTTTCGAAAAAATAGTAGATTTCGAATACAGGTAAAGGGGTAATTTATTATTAACTTTTTAAAAAAAAAAAATACCAAGTAATTAATCAGATTAACACATCTTATCTGTTGAACATTTGAAGTAATTGCAAAATTTATTGATAAATGTGTTTTTTTTTAAAGATTTTACCAATTTTTATAGCTAGTTTTCTTCAAGTTTCTATATAATTATCCATATTAACCCAAGAAACACAACGTACACTTTCTTTGGCCTATGTGATATTTTTCACCACTGTTTTCTCTTCATAAGCTTAGCATGATTGCAAAGTTCAATTTCGGGCATTTTTTATACTTTGTTTGGCTTGTTCTTTGATCGCACGAATGGCATGGCTTTCTGATTACTAATACAAATAATATTGTTTGTGGGCTGCCAAATATGGCTTCAGGGGTGCTTATTTTCATGCGAAATTGCCAAACAGCTATTAAATTGATTTCCTTGATTTCCTTCCCCATCCTGATTCCCTCTTTTCCCCATGAAGAAGACATTCCCATTTACAACAGGCCAAATTTCCTAACCCCTTCGTCCACTCCTGCACAATCTCAAAATTCATCTTTAGCATCCCGAAAGAAGCAACAAATGAAACAACAACAACAACAACAGCAGCAGCAGCAGCGAGCGCCATTGGTCAATGGTCTATCATCCCACCCACAGTCCAACTCGATTAATGGACATTCACATTCGCCACACAGTACCCTCAGCGACAAAGTGATGGCCACGAATTTCATGAAATCAATGACAGGCAATAATCTCCAGGACAATAACGTAAGTTAAAAACAACACTCCATGTAACTAATTTCAGTTAAATAGTATACATTAATTTCAATAAAAAACCTGCAATTTATTTGAATTATGTGCCGTAGCGCATTTATACCTTTTTGCGCAAAACTTTACATGATTTGTACATTTATTTTTCAGACTGCGGTAGTTTGATTCAGTTGTGGAATCCATACTTACGCGTAATGAACTGGTGTTTGTGAATTAGGAAATATTTCATGAAGATGGAAACAATAACGTTGAGGCGTGGAAATCATTCCCACCAAGAACGCTGCTTATGGCATACAGGATTTTGATTTTATATTTCTTTGTGTAAACTTTCTACATGTGTTTGAAATCAGATGTTTGATTTTTCATCTGAATTGTAATTATACTACCGTGGGATAATATTATCGATCAGTGTTCCATCTCGATGAATTTAATTGCTGGGCACAACTTTGTTTGACCGAGGATGTCCGTACACATCCATGGACTCGAAGGCCCAACGGAGGCCACATTTTTATAGGTTATTGATTTATGTGATTTCCCCCTTTCCTTTATTGTGTCCTGCACTGCCTAAACTGCCGAGAATGAAGATTAAAGGAACATTTTTTTGTTCCGAAGCAAAAAATATTAATTATGTAAATATTGTAGGTCATAGACGATGAGAAGTTTCTAAAAATAATGAAAAAAAAATAAGGCAGGAGAGATTTGTATATGCCTTTTTTCTACGAGGACTTTCAATACTTAAACATTTTGTGTGCATGTACAGAGAATACAATGTGTAAGTACCACTGGAATGACGTGGATATATTGTACTTGAAAATTTCTGAGCACCCGTAAAACTGTCAAGAAAGAATATTTGTTTTAATATGATTTATCAATAAATGTATGTGAATAACTTTGGATTACAATTTAATGAAACCATTGCAGAAATCCAGACTGAAGATGTCAAAGCCTTCTTAAATAAATACTAAGAATTATAAGAACTAAAAGTTAAGTTACAAATTTTTTTTTTTTTTTTTTTTTTTTTGAACATATACATCAAAATTAATGATTTTATTCTAAATTTATGTTAATTTTTATACACGATGATGCATTTTGAATGAAAGATGAATAGGCTGTATATTCTTCACTCAAAATTTATTTTTTAGATAACTGATTAATTATAATTGTGACTATGAATAAACATTATTAATATTAAACTTATGAAACTATATCGGTAATGTGACGAACCCTATATTTTATGGGTTATAATAATTATGTTTTAAGAGGGATCACACCCCTTATCATTTTCAATGGGTCGGGCATGCAAAGATACTCACAGTTGAATGAGGGAGGTTTGGGTGGGGGTAAGGATTGTTTGGGGTGGCTTGATGGATCAGCAAGGGCATCATATTGTTGTTTTTTTCACTTTGAGATGGTAGATTTTTAAAAAATTAATATACAAATTTTAAAAATGTTTGTTATTTTGCACACGCTGCCAGCAGGTGGCAGCATGAGATAAGCAAGTTGTGAGCTAGTGCAAAAATTCAAATAATAATTTAATTTTAAAAAAATGTGCTATTTTAACGTGAAAAATGACACGATTAGTACCTTGCTGATTTATCAAGCTATTTTAAACATATTTTATTTTTATTTAATCTCTTTTTGTTTGGCTGTGAGTGTGTTTTCAAATTTCACCATTGAAAGGGATAGGGTTCACCTTAGTTAAAATTAGAATTAAAATTTTGGATATGGCATCTATTGAACGCAAGTAAATCTGTTCGCGTTCCATTTAGCTGTTTCAAGATTATACGTTAGAAGTATTTGAAGATTAATTGTGTAATTAAGGCCTCGCTTTCTAGTTGATTTGAAATTTAGTATACACCCTGTATGACCTACATGTTATAGGGAATTTTGGATGCCAATCGCACTCGGTACCACGGAACGCATATGATCGTTACGTCATTTGAAACTTCGTCTCAGAACGGTTGGATCTGCTTTCAAGTTTGGCTACATTTTTTAATTGAATTCCTAATTTAAGTTAAATAAGTTTTCTCTTATCACCCGAAAAATGTCTGCCGACGATTTAGTAAATCTCACCGGAAATATTGATTCGAAAAAAACGCCTTCAGTTGATTTTAAAGACAGGTAAGTTTAGGCCTACTTTAAGTTGTCTTCAGTGGATCACAGATTCAAGTCGCTATTGCTACAGGTGTTAAAGTCATAATGACGAAAATGTCATTAAAAGTGAAAAAAACAATGTTATAGTGCATATCTCACTTCGTGAAACTTAATTGTTTGAAGTCCTATTTTGGTTTGTAAGATTTTTCATGGAAATATGACGTTTCAAATATTTAAAAAAAAATTAGGGGAGTGTCATACAAATGGCAATGAATGAGGCATTTTGATTACACTGTTGTGTGTTAAATTTCCTCATTTGAGACGTTGTGAGGTGTATTAATAATTCTGCATTTAGTTTGTGATGGTATGATGCAAATTATGTTGCAATACACTGTTTTCTCAATTTTCTAATCTGTGCGTTGTTAATATGTGCCAATGTTTTTAGTCTTTATACGCTATTTTCATATCTTTTGTTGCTACAAGGTCTCTTCACATACGGTGAATTGCTTAGCATTTACAACCTGTCTGAAATGGTTATATTGCATCTTTCTATTATCGTTGCAACAAGTGCACGTTTGTTTGCTTTCAATGCTGGGGTGACATCAGGATCACATTGTAATGGATGTAGTACTTGTCTGTAGTTGACATTGTGTCGCTTGTGTTTTTAATTTACACAAAGATTGTGCATTCATTTGCTTTGCTAAAATCGGTTATTTTCAATAACTGTAACGGTTTTAACTTGCTTGTGTTGGTGATGAGTAAACCTGCTTAATTTGGGTACTCTTTTCATAATCAGCTGTGGTGGTGACGCAGCCATTCGTCTCTGCATGCCTGTTTTAACATTTTGTGATATGCAGTTAAAATGGTCATAACCCTCTTGACATAAAAAAAGGAAACACCTGGACACCAATCTAACAATAAATGAAAGTGTTGTGGCAACTTCATGAATTGAAGTTAATTCTGCTTTCGCTTCATAAATGCAGGCTGTTATCGTTAAATTTGAGCAGCCCGGCCACGTACGACTGGCTTCAAAAGCGGAGGCAAAATATTCGGCCTTGGGGGACGTTCATTAATACCAGCAAATTCAAATTGCCGGTCAATGCTGGGCACGGCACTCAACGTATCGTTCAAAATGTTGAATATTTTCAAAGCAACTACATTTTCGTCTTCATCGGATTGGTTTTCTATTGCCTGTAAGTATGTTGAATTAATTAAATATGTCAGCTAGATCATTATTTCACATATTTCTATTTTTAATTCCAGTTTGACTTCACCTTTGCTTCTAATTGCTGTAGCGGCCTCAGGTGGTGCTTGCTATATCATTAGACTAAAAAATGCTCAGCAGAAAGTCAAAATTTTTGGTATTTATTTACTTAAACATTTTTTTTTTATTACTATGACTTTGAGATTAGCTATCATTATGCAGATGACTCTTTTAGATGATATTTTATTACTGTAACAAGTTAACTATGCTTGTTGCTAAACAGGTAATGAGCTAACCATGGCCCAACAATATGGATTGGTTTTGTTGTGCTCCTTTCCTCTGTTCTATCTAGCTGGTGCCGGATCTGCCGTTTTTTGGATCATTGGTAAGGCAATAAGATAGTTTTCAAATGAAGATAGCAATGTGCACCCAATGCCTATATGTGCAAATTGTTTTCTTTAGGTGCTTCGTTTTTCCTGATTATGATGCACGCGACTTTCTTTGCGATTGAAACCGTAAATTCCAGTGAGGAGAGCTTTGATCTTCAGATGGAGACTGTGTAAAAGTAATATCCTGGGGTTTTTACACCTCTGTACTTTCATATAATGTTTTATAGGCACAAATAATACGACTTTGTAAAAATGCATCGCAGTAAATTATATTTATATATTGTATAGCCTGGGTTATTTATACATTACATGTAAATAAAATTTTCAACTTACAACCACGTAAATATTTTATTTTTCTGCACAGTTAATTTATGAAAAGAAGCACCAAGATTTTCCAGTGGTAAATTTACTTTAGTTTGGAAACCCATTTTATCTTTTAAAATCTATCCTTTTCAATTTTATTTGAAAACAAATTCTGTTTTGTCCATCCAACTACTCCTCCATTTCTTCTGCCAGGTAACAAAATCTAGAATGAAAACGTTACCAAAACAATATTTCTTGGAAAAATCAAGGCAATTTCTTCAAAAATCAGATTTGAATATAAACAAATATTTAAAAATGTTTGAAAATAGGTTTGTACAGATTTTAAAAATATGTGAACTGAGCCTACCTCGTATAATTGAAAACTCAGATAGTATGGAATTCCGTGGGCATTTTTAATTCAAAATACTTAATATTTCCTCAATTTTTATTGAATTTTAATAAAATTCTACACATGTTATGTAATAGCATTTTAAAAACAAATGCATCTTGTACATTGGAATCTTGAATTAATTATCAAAGTGTTCATATTATTCGAAAGGTGTGCAATGGCCATAATTTTTAATAAAAACTAAAGGTAGTTTTTTTTTTTTTTACTTTTTGCTTTTTTTTTCTATTTAAATGCTATATTATCTCCACTACACTCATATGATCATAACCAACCTTGGACGTTGTTAAAAAAGTTATTACTCACACAGATGTGCAAGAGTTTAACGGATCATAAGATACACCGCGACAATCAAACTAGACACCAATAATAAGCTTATATTAACACGGGCCATAACACAGAGTTCTAACTTTTTCGAGAAAAGGTTCTATAGTGGTATTAAAGTTATGATCATAATTCAAATTATTACCTCGATGTGTTGTATAATGCGACACTAAACTTGGTGTCAGTAAAAACTGAAATAAGAACAGATGATGATTCTCCGAGATATCCATCTTTGGTACTGGTTTTATTACAGATGAAAAAAAAAATTAATGTACCATCATAACAGCATAATGCTTAACTGGTGAACATATGAAAATGAAACCAGAAGAAAACATTCTTGATACATTTTGTGTAACAAGCATGCGAACCAATCAACTGCGCACAAATCATGATTTTATCTGGAATGAAAATTTCCCATATTTTTCACTAGAACCTTGGCATAGTAAATTTACAGTAGAAAGGGATGTAACGCGGCTATGTCCAGAGGTCAACACTTTACACACTTGTAATAATTTAGAGACTAGCTTTCCACGAGGTTGCCTTCCTGTATTATAATGAATTTATGAAATATCGCCCAAATTCTCCGGCCAAACCAAAAGGCTCTTGACCCTGCATCCCTTTTCTCACCGTGACAATGAAATAGAAATTACTGTGCAAAAGCAATCGTGATACGAACAAAACTGCGGCAACCTGTTATTATAGCTCGATATTTGATACACGCTTGAATGTAAGTGTATTTAATAGCTAAGAAGTTGGGAGGCTCGTTTTACAACGCGTTTCGTGGGTATAATATTGGCAGAAGATTGTTAGTATAAAAAAATGTGTGGAAAAATGCACAGTCCTGACTATATCGAATGATTATAAGCCTGTGCGTAGAAAACTGGGGTTGATCAAGAGTATCGGCGATCGAGGATCGTATGTCTAAGATTTGTTTTTTCTTCTTCAAATTTTTACCAAATACACGCATTCCACTTCTCTAATCTGTAATAGTTCTTTTACTCTCGCTTTTTTAAAATTAATCTTGGCATCCATTCTTGCTCGGCAATACATGGTTTTAAAACATGATAACTAATCGATGAGATTAAAAACATCAACGTGACAAACATCGACATGGGGGAAATGAAAAGCGGGAATTACTTCAGTTGTTCGGTGTCCGGTTGCACCAATCTCCATCAAGTCGATGTTTAGTGCATTGCCTGGTATGACAACAGCCAATTAAATCTCTACCTTTTCTAGGAGTGAGTATGAATGCTTAACTGTTTCGATTTGAAATGCGAACACATACCGAACGCTTATGAAGCGCTCCGATCAATGAGCAAGTTTAATGGAATCTTGGTGCAACCGATCATAATGCTCTGGTTATAAATGCATCGAGGGTTCAGTCGTAGGTCTCTGCGTTGACTTTCAGCTATTTGATAAAAAAAAAACACTCGAAGGAAATAACCATATGTCAATTTAGTGTTCGGGTGACAAATTCTTGAAAGAAAATCTTTGCCTATGTAATGGCGCACTTTTATCATGCTGCATGTTTTAAAAAGCTGAAATTCCAGCTTATTTAGCTGCTTTGAAAAAACAACTTTTAAAACCTTGTTTGCATTTAATTGGGTTTTATAAGTCAAATCTGCCACCCTAAATTGCATCTTCCAGATTTTTAAAAACTCCATACAATCTCGGTTAACGCCATGCTTCTACGGGAGTTCCGAGACTCCACGACTTAGTCAACCTACATATTGTTTGCATTATTATCTGATTCCCTCCAAACTTAGTGTATGTACAGTACTTGTTGTAATTTGTGCAAATGGGATCAAATAAAACTTGAACTACATCAACATCCACTGTTTCTGGAATGAGATTTGAAGAGTTTAAGATGCCAATGTGCATGTTGGATGCAAATCTGAGTAACTATTTCAGTATAAAGATGCATTACTTGACAATATTTTTGTTGTAAAATCATAACAAGATTTGTTTGCACTACCCAATGTTGCTGGGGTCAGGTGAAGTTAAATGGGTTTGTCAAGTCTATGAATCACACAATGAGATTAGTAAGTTGTGAAGAACTATGCTATCGGTAAGTAAGATTATATTTCAAAAAAATGCTTTTTTATCAAAGCAGGTAATGCCCCATTATACGTGAGCCAGGAATTTGCTTAGCGTATTATTTGCCCGTGTTCAGTCTCTCGAAAGATTTTTTTTAGATTGTCGTAATCATGGGGAATCGTGGGACGGGTGACAGAAACGTATACATACACACGATCAGCAAGGCCAGCCTGTACTAGTTGTGATTTTTTATTTAAAAAAATCGCCTTTTTGGAGATTTTTCTCACTTAAACGATTGTGCGTGTGACCACTCATTCACCATTTATCATTAAATACAGTAAACCTTTATACATTTGAAAGCGCCTTTCGTCATTCCCTAATACCTCAAATAGTCAGATTCTATGCATTCTACCTCCCCTTTTTTTTTGGCAGATACTTCTTTCAGCATACCCTAGTCAGGCGAAATTTGAAGCAATTTGAATTTACAATGAAGTAAAGGAAAAGTAAAATGTGGTAGAAAATCAAGGAGCAATGTTGGCTTTGTAGCTTAATTGGCAATCGGGATGTCAAAGAGAAGAATGAAATAATATCTGCAAAAGCAGCGTTGAACAGGCCGCCATGGACAGAGTCCTGATTTGAAATTGATTTAGTATGTTGTGGTCCCTGCCCCTGACAACGAAAGGCTTCTTTGGGCAGCCCATATCCCGTCTGGTGTTCAGAAAGTAATACAGCCAGCTATGATCCTAAAAAAATAAGACAAAATCAGATTTAGCAAAATACTTAATTCAGAAAAAAAAATGTTGATATTGTTTTGAAAGAAAAAATTGTATACCCAATCAATTTTAATAATTATGTTATTTTTATACTAATTATACACAAAAAAACTACACTGGCGGCCGAAAGTATTGCATATTTTTCTTTAAAATAGCAGGATTTAAGAACTTTGTTCAAATCATTCTGAACGATTTTTAAAATTGGAAACATTTTGTTTCAATCTGCAATAACTAAAACTAGGTTTAATGTTTAATTAATGTAATTTTTATAATTGTTATAAACTATATCCAAAAACTTGTAAAATGAACGTTACGAGTTATTCAGTAAAAGTTACTGTATTTTACAGACCATAAGACGCACCTTAATTCTTAAGCAATTAAAAAAAACCAAGTATACGCGAGTATAAAACGCACCTGAATTTTGGAGGCAATTTGTTGAAGAAAAACGTGCGTCTTATAGTCCATAAAATATGGTAAGTGATGCCTTTAAAGTTTCCCATGTTTTAATTTGCATCGTCCATTTTACAAATTTGTATTCGTTTTTTTTTGTTATAATTTTTAATCATTGCAAATAAAAATCAGTCAGAAAGAAATGCAAAAATTTCTTAAATCCTGCTATTTTAAGAAGAAAAACGACTAAAAATCTTTGGTATTATAAATAATTTTCCACATCCATGTTTAAGTTATTTTATTAATCAAAATAATTTCCTTTCAAAAAGGGCGAAATTTCACTTTCATCATCCATTTAAGAAAGATTTGCCCGCAGCTCTGCAGGGATAGAATTAATGTTTAAGCGTTGATATCAATATCGCTATCAGATTTCCTGACAGCATTAATAGCAGCTGGGGTAGCCCATCTCTCATCCCTTTTAATTGCAGCGTGCCATCTTAATTACCTGGATTATCTGACGTAGGTGAATTGCTTCCATCCTTAACTTGCTTCCTCACCCTGTAGCCTCGAAACGAAGCTTGGATTTTGGTAGCGGCCTTCTCCACCTCTGGGTCGTTCAGATCAATATCCACTTCTTCCTCCTAATGACACAAAACAACAATGAAATAAGCGTTTCATGGGCTGGATGGAAAGGGCCATGTATCCTCTAACCATTGGCATCTCGATTATTATTTCCAGAAAATGAGCATGAAATGACCACACACACATGGTAACATCCCACATGAATTGGATATGCCATTAATACAAAATCGACATATTTGAAATAAGCATTGCATAAGTAAAAGCTATGAAAGTTTGTACGAGGGGCGGTCAAAATGTATTGCATATTTGTTTATTATTCGAAAACCAGATGTCGTACAAAAAAACTGAAATGACCATTATTAATGAGCAGGAAATATGATATTTTTCAATGTAGGACTTGAGTTTGTTGACAAATTTATCCCAATGTTTGATTAGATTGTTTATACCCCTCCAGTAAAATGCTTTATGTTGGCTATGCAGATATTGTCGAATCTCAACTTTTACATCATCGTCTGTTTGAAATTTTTGACCACTTAAGTGTTTTTTTCATAAAGTTTACCACCTCTGTACCGTACTTTGTGAAACATTTGTAACCATAAACTCCTAACATTTCACTATAAATTGCACTCGGTTTCATGCCTTTCAACACTGAAAAACGAATAACACTTCGTTGTTCTTCTCGCGTGAATGCTTTCAAATGAGGCGCCATTTTGTTTTTAATAGTTTGTTCTAAATTCTTCATGAATTGTGGCGCCATGTAGTGACTTGAAACCCAAATTTCCTGCTCTTTAAAATGGCTATTTCAATTATTTTATACTATATCTGGTTTTCGAATAATAAACGAATATGGAAGACTTTGACCGCCCCTCGAAGAATGACAGTTTTTATGACCATGCATGGTTTTCTTCCTCAATTCATTTTCCACACAAATGTCGTTTTAAAGTTTATATCAAACTTAAAATAATAAATGTGGCTTTTCGTTCGTGAAAATCAATAAATTCGGTCTACTTTTGATATAACAGAGGCAGATGAAGGGGGTCCAAACCAATTGACGTCTTTGCATGTTTTCGGTGTTAAGGGGCAAGTTCAGCAGCGGTCAGTAACGGAAGTGTACCGGCTAACGGCTGTGAATCGGCTTGTACGGCGGTGTATGTTAAAAATATACTTTCAGTTGTGTAACCGTCGCAACTCCGCCGTTATTTAGTTTTTTTTTTAAAGCTCTCCCAAATAATAAAAGCAATCAATTAATTGTTTATACTTAATTGATGGGAAAAAGTAATTTTGATGACAAAACCTTTAAAACATGGTATTTGTAGATTCGATTTTAAAAATGTTTCCCCAAAACGCGTTAACCTAATTAATTAATACATCTCAAAAGCTTGCAGTTTGTTTTAAAAAACTTCAGCGTTTTACCAAAATTTATCGTTATTGAAATTTTGAATAAACTTATAATATGCATGGCAAGTCATTCGCTATAAAGTTTTAACATTCAAAGCATGTTTAATTAACACTCGTCAAAAGGGGCTTATGCAAGCTATAAACTTACATGCCACTTTAAAATTCTGAACCGGTTTCAAGGATTAAACATTTTTGAAAATCGGATAAACCGGGAAATGTGCTTGAAATTCGCGTTAAGCACTAGTTTATGCTGAAATTTTCTTTTCGAGTGTAGAAATTTTCCTTAATGAAAAAATCAAGCAAAAACTTTTTTTTTTCAAATTCTCTAAAAAAATGTTCAGACTCGTTGGACACATATTATAATAATTGATAATGAATCCTAACAATTTTAAGGGATTAAACTTGAAATCCTTTAAGTTTTCTCAGCAAATTTACTGATGCATTTTCTTGAAGAGGAACAACTGTTCATTTTCTTATTTCTCTGCAATTGCCAAAATAATGAAAATTCCTGCACTACATTTGCATATGTGTACTTACAACAGCGTTTTTCTTGGGTGATGGCAGGTCAATTTCATCGGCAGTCTTCTTCAGCTCCTTTCTAACTTTGTGTCCGCGGAACGACGCCTGGATCTTGGCGGCAGCTGCGTTTAATTCGGGATCTTTGGGATCAATCTCCATGTCTTCTTCCTCCTGCAAAGAGTTGGTAGAAGAAACATCAGTGCACTTGTATATTGGCAAAAATCCTTAGGACAGCAGAGGTAGACCACTCGCGGTGCTATTGCACATTTACCATGGTTTGAAAGATCGTCGATTAGGTTCCTAACTGCACTTTTAACGCGAGAAACGAGATAATAAACCTGGATTTTATGGACAAATCAGTGCATATTTGCGACGCAAATGGTCCGAATTGCTTCTTTTGCGGCTTATCTCCGAGATTTCCGAGCGCTTGCGCAGCCTGACTCGCCGCACTCAATGTTTTCAGAGAAGTGCCTTAAATCTGGAAAATGGCAAATAAATAACCCACCTATGTACGGTTGCCAAGGCAACGAGCGTGAGAGCGTATTGGCCTAGTTACGTGCGGAATAGGGAAGCAGATTTTGCCGAAATTAGGAGAATAGCACACACGCGAGTTTCTGGTCAACTAGCTTGTTTCTACAAAGGAATATACACTGTGTGGCCACACAATTTTCATTTTGAATTTCCCTGACTTTTCTCTGACTAAATCCCAAAATTCCCTGACCTAAACTTATTCGCTAATGCATACATATTTTTAGTCATAATGAAACGTATAAAAGCACTTTATTTGGCATTTTCAAATTTTAGCAAGCAATTTCAAAGAATATTAAAAACAACATTTATCAAACTGAACATAACTGCAGCTTTGATTGTTACACATTTGGCTCTCTTTTGGACAAATGTCCAATAACAGCATATAGCGAAAAAATGTTATTGCTGGGATGGTATTTTGCTTGGAAAGTGGAAAATTTCCCTGACCATGCACTTACTAATTTCCCTGACTTCCCTGACCACTTTTTTTCACCCTGATTTCCATGACCTGTGGCCACCCTGCATTTTACTATTTGCTTATTTGGGATGAAACCTTAAGAACAGGCCAATGAAGGCATTAGCTATTGTTTTCTTTGCTTATTTGAGCCAAGATGCCGTTTAATAGGTTCAAGGGACTTGCCCATGATGAATATGAAGTCATTTCAGGGGTGTAGATACTTGGAAACCATGAAGTATTTGAAGTTCTGGTCAATTTTAAAGCAGCCTAAGTCACGAAATGAATTTAGTCCTAGGTAGTTAAGAACTGATTTTATTAAAATTCTGTATTCATATCGGTGGAAATGCGCTTGCACGCATGCGCTCTCTTCATGCCCTCCAGTACAGAGCGTATGCACATCTGCATAAGTGCTAGCCAAATCAGTTAAAATCTTTTATGTGACTTAGGCTTTTGCGAGGATAAAATTCGATACATTCTATCCTAAGTTAAAAGCTTGGATCACCATTGAAATTATCTGACGATTTAGCCTTTCAGGGGCTTAGCTAAGTCTTTAATCCATGACGTGACAACGATTAACATCCGATTATTTGGGCATAATACATATATTTTGTTAATATAATATTCATGTATTTGGGGCATTTTCAACGCAACATTTATGTCGACAAGTGAGGTTGTCGGAGTGGGCGTGTTTTAAGTTGAGGCAAAAAAATGGCCGCCTGACTTCTCGGTTGTCTTTGTCACTCTTTGACGATGGCAATGGCATAGCAAATTCAATTAATTTCTATTCTTATCACAACTGTTTGTTCAGTTGGCTCCCTGGCAGAAATAATAAAAAATTGAAATTGCCAAGCTCACGCTTTCATGCTGAGCACGTCGACTCGATGCTTTTTCCAGAAGCGAAATCGAAATTTCAATTACGGCACAGGAAGCCAACGTCTGTCAGATTTCATCCGAAATGCAACCAAATCGTCGTCTGGTAATCCGCTGATAGAAATGTCTCAGTTTGCACTAGTTTTAGCGAGTTCAAGCTGTGTAGCAAAATGTGCCAACTTATGCTCTCTTACCACCCATTGTTATCAAACATTAGAATTGCAACTCATTATGTTCATACTTAATATAATGCAAATCATGGGATGTTAAAATATGTATGTTTTATTTTGTGGTCTAAATATACTTATCTAAACCGTGTCATAGATCTTCAAAAGTAGAAAATTTGTATTTATTTTTTATTCAAAAGGTTGAAAATCACTGGAATTCCAAAGTATAAATCTAAAAATTTGTACTCTATACTTTTATAACTAATCTTATTTTTTTTTTCAATAAATTTTCGATGTACGGATTAACTTTATCGTTCTAAGGAATGAGTCAATTTATTATTACACTTTGAATGGCTATACTAATGGAACATGAATGTCAACTTGCATTGTTTTCATAAATACTTTCTTTAAAAAGACGCCATTTTGAATGGATACTTCACTATTCAAAAACATTGCTTTTGCAATTTTTAATTTGGTTTTTAATGCTTAAATGGTTGATTGTCTGAGAAGGAAACAATACTTTTTTTTCGAAAATAAGCTTTGAATCAAATTCCATATTTTGATTGCAAAAATACATTTTTTTAAAAAATGTTGTATTTCAAGTCAAATGGCAAAATAGCGACAGGTACCACGTGATTCCAGATCCTAGCTCCATCTATGATCTTTTCTGTTCAAATTAAAATTCGGGATTCCTTGACATTCTGTACAATGCATTTTTCAAGTTTAATACTAAACTCTGACAAGAACATTACTAAATAACTTGTAAAGCACAGCATTCTGCTGAAAATAGACCATAGCATTGAATAGAGTACTGGAAAACCTGTGTAAAAAGCCTAAATAACAGTCAAGTGTTTTTCACTATTTTGAAAAAAGGTGTCCTTGGCATTCATTTCATACGATGAAGTATATACATATATACATGATACCAAATCCGTTTCAAGTGGTTTTAATGGCTAGTAATTTAAACTAACGCTGGATGATATTTAATTATAATCCTGTTTTGAATCTGGAGCAGTTAGCCGAATTACACAGATTACTAAGATACAAGTCCTTCGACTGAATCTGGTTCAAAATGCAAACAATGCGCATAGAATCTGTTGTTGTTGATGTGCCAAACCTTAACTGACTCAGGCTGGTTTACTGTCTGTAACTGTGCCAATTGAAAGTGATGGGGATATTGAAAATGTGCACAAGGTGGGATTTGTGACAGCGTACTTTTTTTTCTCCAGGATTTGAATAACTTCAACAACTTTTTTTTGTTACAGTTATGCGGCCTAAGAATTTAAAATCTGGTTTTAACCACGTGTATGCTCACGATTTTCGGCTGCTTTTTGCCCATTAAATCTGGGATATAAGGGGGTCTTTCCAACTTACACTGCTTTAGTGGGACATTAATCAGAAGATGGAAAGATCCTCCTGTTTTAACGAATGCATACATTTGCAAATTTTATTTTCGTCCATGGATTCGTTCTGCTTTAAATGCTGTCTAGAAAAATAATTTATCGGTGTATATAAATGAAAAGAAAAAAGTTAATGTTTTCGAGTTCTTAGAAATAGGAACGTAAATCAAGATGTTCGTTGATTTTTAATACATATTTTCCTTGTTTATGACACAATGGCTATTAGTATTATTACATCTTTAACTAGATAAGGAAAACCAATGCAGTCGTTTGAAAATAGTTGCTCAACTTATGATTACAGTTTTCGAACGTAGCACAACTTGATTTAAGTTCGCTGAAAAATATTTTGGGTTGTGTTTCTGGCGTTATTTTTCTCTTCACATGGCTACATCTTAATGTGGCTGAAATCTGGATTTAGCTTGAAAACAGCGTTTTTATATTACTGTTGTGTTATTAATTGTTAAAGTACATATTTTTTATCTTACATTTTTGGGATTACAAATTTTCATCGTATCTTTTTATGATAAAAGCCGTAGTCACACACAGCCTACTCACCAGAGAACTGACTTTGTGATGTCAGCTTTGTGATGTTGCTGCCTATAGGCAGCAAAGATTAGGCTGAAAACAAGGGTACAGACCACACAGAACAGAGTTGTCTTCTGTACTCTGCTACAGGACAAAAAAGACACTATTGCTAAAATTGTTGTATTCTATAGTTGTCTAGTGTAGTCTGCTAAAGGACAACAACGGCGCTTTTACGTCCAGTGTTGTCATTACTTCTATGTCGCTCATAATATGTCGGCCAAGAATATGGGAGGGGCTTATGCCCGACCTAAAAAACGAGAGCTGTATGACGTGCGCATGCTCACACCCTAAGGCTAAGCACACACTGAAGCTGCGAGCTGAGCAGCGAGGAAAGCTGCAAGCCAAGCAGTGATGTCGATGATAGAGTGGGGGGCACACACTGAGGCGTTCGCAAAAGAGCGGAGTTCATATGCATAACATTTGCATAACTTGAGCCTTCATCAGACACTACTTTGACAATACTTTGGTTAACAAAATTTAATAGTACTATACAGTATTTATCTAAACAGTATTTGGTATGATAGTTCTAATGCTGTTTTAATTGACAGATATAGATCTGTTTTGAACCCAAATTAAATCTGATGTTTGTATACTTACTTGTGGATTAAATTTCAGCAGCTATTTAGTATCACATAACTTATCCAAAACAAACCTATTATGGTGTTGAGGATCTTTTTGATCCGAAAGAGGCTTTTTTTGTGCAAAAATCGAGCTAATCAATTCGTCCACTTCAATTTTTTAGCAAGGATGAAAGCAACGAAATCAAACTTTCTTGAACTCTTTGCTCTGCTCACTTATAGCAGTGCGACAGCAGCGCCACTGTGCGCCTCAGTGTATTTATTTGCATAGAATGTGTACGTTTGTTTTTCCTGCTTTGCTCGCAGCTTTCCTCGCTGTTCAGCTCGCAGCTTCAGTGTGTGCTTAGCCTAACCTATCTGGTAGCAGACGATATTCGGTTGGGTGTGAATAGGGCTTAAAACTGTTGGTTTTTCCACAATAGGGCATTGTCCTGATACGTCTGTAACCGTAAAGCTGCGTTTCCACTGCATTGAATATTGAACAAAAATGTTCATCAACATGGTATGCGGAAACAAATTGAGAGAAACAAGTGTGCCTACCGTCATGTATGCGCAAACTGATGACGTTTTTTTTGTTCAAGAACATGTTTTATCAACATTTTCCGATCGCTCGTGAGACGGTCCAGATCAAAGGGAAAAATGTTGCAACTTTACCGCGCATGCTCAACCATATAAGTATACACTTACAAGTGTACACGTATTCGTATACACTTATAAGTATGTAGCTACAGCCTTGATAGAAGCGCCATAAAACTGGACGCATTTGTTGAATGATTCTTTGAACATTTTAATTGAGACAGGTCAGCATTCTTGAACATGTTGAGGAATACAATGTTTCAGGATTGTTTTGAATTTATGTATGGTTGCAGTTTGCATGTTTTATGTTCAATGTGCAACGTACAATGCAGTGGAGACACGGCTTTAAGTGTGCGCACGCGCAACTGAATCAGTTCCTCGCGTGTGCGCAGGGACACTTCCGTCAAAATTAACGCTTCCGGCTATAGCGACCAACTTCTGACGTGAAGGTCCTTAATTCTTTTTTAAAAAAAACTTTCAATTAAAAAATACTGTATGTTGTTCATTGCATGGTTGCTATATGTGACCTGTGGTAAATAAGGTATTTTCTTGTATAGAATTCAAGGAATTCTGACTAATGAAAAGCGAGTTTTTTTTTTTGCGTCAAGCATATCTGGCAATGGCTTTCTGCAGTTTTTTTAAATCAAATATTGAATCGTTTTACCATTTTCCCTGATCTGCTAACCCATCACTTTTTTTATAATAAAAACTAATGTTAAAATACCTCGCCCTTCCGAGCATGCAATGCTATGTCTGCACTTTCTCACCCTTGCCTTTTTGAAAATTCCTCAGAGAATTCTTGTATGATACGGTTTTATAAACCTGTATGTTACGGTCTAATTAGTAGTCAGGTCTGCTCTAGCTTTTTATACGAAAAACCAATCAATAAATTGACTGAAATGAAAGGTAACACAGTTCGCTATATATAGAAGCAAGGGTTTTTGGGCGATGCCTATTTCTATAGCATGCTACAGACACCCATGATTGATGTGTTTCTGTACATGCAATATACATGTATATTTTACTTTATTAGGTCTGGTAACGCAGATTCGGATTAAATCTGGTAATGTACATTTTCTAAATATTTTCAGAGTTGTACAAGTATTATTAACGTGATTCAAATACAATTGAAATGTTATTGCGAAAAATAGCCCTAGAAACACCTCATCTAGTATAATATTTTTGCAAGCTTTGAAAACTGTCATCGAAACTTTAGCAATTTGAACTTTGATATTATAGTGATTTTTAAATTTGATTGAAATTTTGTGTAGTATTGATAGCAAGTTTATCAAGTTGAAAAAAAAAAAAAAAAAAAAAAAAACTCCACCCAAAGCCAGAAATAGAAACATCCTGAAAGGAAATAATACCAGAGTTCCTGTATAGTATCCATAGATGGAAAAATATTTGAAAGATATTTTTGAACTTGTAATAGATTACTCTAGACCTTGAACAAGGATTAATCAACGAGATGACGTCAATTTATCGTTTTAATCTGTTTGACGTCTATATTTTTGCTAGATATCTGATGTGTATTATGTACTGTTATTCTACAACTGTCCATCAACTAAGATTTTGGTAAAATGTTTTTATACCATTACTAGGAACTTCACAAAATCTTCAGTAATCTTCAGCCATGCTAAACTAATCAAATTTAAAAAAAATAGCTTGTACGTATATGATTGTTAGATCTGTGCTCAAATTAAGGTAGACAAAATAATAGAAACACTTGTTCAGATACACTTTCATTTATTGTCCTCGTCAAGTTGTTGATGTTGTATTGAAGGCTGATGGTGGCCCAACATGTTATTAACAAAGAATTTCGTTTATTTTGGCAACCATCTTATAATTGATGAATCACCCTGTAGTCTGAGGCATTTTGCGATTTCTAATCTCCTTTTTTAACCTGCTCCTAATCAATAATAACCGACGCAAAAATCCATTTTATCTCGTTAAGGTATTGTTCGGGATGCTAACAATAACAAGAGTGTGGATGTGTTCTCCATCTAGTATTTTCCGCCCTAATTTTATTGAATTTATTTAATACGTTGCCCAAATTCGATAGACAGGCCGATCGATACACCGTTGTTTGCGAAGCAAATTTCAACCGTTTCGAAACTCGCTAAACAATTTTTAGCAAGCACAGTCCCAAAGAATAATAAAACACCGTGAAATTGCGCTGCTTTCCCTTTATTCCACCTCATTAAAAATTGAAGCACTTCTAGGTGTAATTCTGGGTCCGGATATATAATATATATGGTGAGGACCACGCAATTTCAACGAGAACAACTGAAATGGGAGACTTGGATATGCGAAAATAAAGATTGAAACGAGTGGGTTTCAACAGTCCTTTCACTCTAGAAAATAATGGGGGAACACGAAATAAAAACGCTGTTTATTCTGGACGAAAAAAGATGAGAAAATGAAGAAGATACATTCTCGATTTTCGAGTGATTTACCTTATTGGCGTCGGCGTTACCGTTCTCTTGAGTGGTTGCACCACCTGCAAGAAAAAACAAAAAACGAATTTAGTAACCATTATTGCGAATGTTGGATCTAGTTTTAAATTCCTCTATCTATAGTGGACACAGAAATTAGGATTAGGACGTGGAAAATTGGGGTTTTTTAGATGAGTTTTCCCACGAGAAACTGGCTTAATTAATTAATTCAAGCAAATCAAAGCGTGGTCAACTGGTTTTTTTATTAGGTCATATCAATAAAAGTGTACAAACTCCTGGAATTGAAACTGGAATTAGGTTTGTAAAATCATTTGCTAAGCGAAAGTATTTCTATATCGATTTAAAATATAATGTATAATTGCTAAAGATTGTAGTATATTAACAGGGTTCCCACAACCTGGAAAAACCTGGAATGTCAGGGAGATTTTCAAATTGGTCCTGAAATATTTCTGACTAAGACTATGCTGGCAATAATTTTCCATAAACTTGTTAAGCCATGATTAGAAAGCATGAAAAAAAAAACAAATTAGTAGGGTATACAGCAATACCATTTACAAAGACATTCACAATTAAAAAAAACAAGTTTAATTAAAATCAAAAATTGTTTAAAATAGCTTTACAAATCATCAAGGGGCTATTATTTGTCATTTTTCACTTTCATAGTTGTAGTTTTTTAAAATTAATATTTACTGAATTATTATTTGCATTTTTGCACTCTCCACCTAACATTTTTCAAATCTGTATAATAATTTTTTTTAAAAATCTACAATTTTAAAGTGGAAAATAACAAATAAAGCCCCTTGCTGATTTATTAAGCTATTTTAAACAATTTTTATTTTTATTTAAACTTTTTTCATTTAATTGTAAATGTCTTTGCAAATTGTACCCATTGGAAATGGTCTGGTTGTACTTGTATATCCCCTTACAAGTGTTTTCAAATGTTAATATTTCAATTTTTTTTTACCATTTTAATACAATTATCTTTGCTAAGTAAAAGCAAAGTAAAATTCAAAAATATCCTGAAAAAACCTGGAAAGTCAGGGAATTTCATTCTCAAAAAAGTTTGGGAACCCTGATAACAGGGAAAATTGAAATATTCACAATATTTGTAATATAGTTCATATTCACACAAGTATAGCATACTGAACAATATACGTAGGACAGCAAACACGTGACGTGTATTTTCCAAAACAATTACTTTATATCTTATGTGCATAATTTGTAACTGCACTATAGTGATATGAAATACTCGAAGATTGAATCGTAAATTCTTGACAATTGGTTTAATTTTGCAGATTTTTTTTTTCTTTTGGAAAAAATGTTCGAAGTAATTAGCTTTTGACATTTATTTGTTGCCATTTGATTTTTAAGTAACTGAAATGCATCACCGAACATGTCAATGGCTGCCAGTTTTCTCGTTTATTGCCTTCTTTTAGCCAACGTTGGTGCACTGTTTGTTGCAGATTTGCCAAAACTAAGCTAAAAACTCATTGTTTTCGAGTATTGATCTTCACTCGTGTTATGTAAATTTCACGCAGCTGACGGCATACATCTGTTTATACGGTTTCGGGATGTTACGATGAGATTGGTTTGTTTCTATTTTATGTTAAGGTCAAAACGGGATCATGTATACGAATAGTGCGAGAAACCTATACGCGCCATTTTAAGCAAGAAAAGCTCGTTTATCAGCTAGGATCACAATTTATTTCAAAGTAAGATTAATTGGCTCAATGGGATGACTGTAGCACGATTTGATAAATTGTCCATTGTCACCTGAACCATTACAAATGGTTTGTCATAGGTCATTGCAAAAGTGGATCTTTAATGGAGCGCTGTTACATTCTAGTCGCTGTAATGTAATTTGAAAAGTGCATCTCCAGTCGGCCATTTTTTACCTTTTAATAATCGATTAGGGGTTTGATGGTGGATTTATTTGATCACACATGTGAAAGACTACGTGGTGACCTGAAGCTTTTCGCGTTTGCTTTGTTTTTCATGGCACACAGAAAAAGTTCTCATTTAAAAAAATAATGCAAAAGCCACAAATATTTCATGCTCGTAGCTCATAAATACCGTTATGATGTAAAATCAAGGCTTAGAAAGCACAGATTATTTATTATACACGAGATTCGTTATGACGAAAATTGAGCCAAAACTCATTGCAAATACATATGTACATCAGGGACATCGAGTCTTACAAATAGGCACATTTAAAAAATAATGTTTATGAAACCATAAATAAATATATATATATATATATTGAGGTGACTATCTATTGAGTGCCCCTGTGGTTTGTGCCCTTTCACTTGAGAAGTGAAAGGAAGGACTGTAATCTGGCTGTTAGCCTGATACAGACGGAAGCAACGGAGTTCGACTTTCTTAAGGTCGAACTACTGTGTCACTGCACCAGGGTCGATGCTTAAGGGAGATAGGCCTCGGAGAGAG